>JAAVTZ010000798.1:0-16559 GCA_014898835.1 Fusarium lateritium | reverse complement strand
TAAGGTTCCTATATATATATACTTCTTACCTTCACCGCGAGGCACGCAGGCTTCGACTGAACCAACTGCAAGGATAAGAACAAAACCGCGGGCGGAGGCAAAGAAGAGTAGAATGTACCGATTCAGAATGTCAAGATCTCGGCGGTCCTGCAGCAATGCAACATGTTGAAGCCATATAGACAGAGTATTGGCAGCTTTATCCTTACACCCAGGTTGAAACATTGAATTCATCTTGAATTCATCTTGAATTACAGGAGAAAGAATGTG
Source organism: Fusarium lateritium (assembly GCA_014898835.1). Classification (NCBI taxonomy): domain Eukaryota; kingdom Fungi; phylum Ascomycota; class Sordariomycetes; order Hypocreales; family Nectriaceae; genus Fusarium; species Fusarium lateritium. The sequence continues at coordinate 16,292 of JAAVTZ010000798.1, read as the reverse complement.
GTCACTGGAAGGTGTTCATAGCACCAAGCCTGTGAGACGAGACTCGTATCTCATTCATAACTGCATGCCTTCCATTTCTCTTGCGATCTCCTCAATCTCAACCGCGTGCCTCACACCTTCGACAGATACATGATTCTGTCCACCGATACGAGCACCGCATTCTGGGCACGTTGCGACTTCCATTGCCATACCACAATTGTTGATAGTGAAAGGATGTCCATTGGGACACGTGTACCAGTGGCCTGTTCCGGATAGTTCCCCCCTAGATGCCGCATAGACTTGCTTCAACTCTTCTGCCGTGACCGGGCGGTAGACTCCGCCATTTAGAGCTTCCTCGGCAGCGTCGATGTCATGTTTGAGAGCGTTGGCAGACGGGTTCCCTTCAATGAGTCTTCTGGCTTGGCGAATATGCTCAAGGCCTTGATCCCGCAATTTTTCGAGTGCATGATGATCATCTGTTGGTGTTGGCTGAGACACTTCGGCCTTTTGTACCGTGGGTCCAGAAGGTGTAGAAGTCAACGAACGGGAGAATGCACATAGTTGGGCGTAAAAGATGTGACCCTGAGTCTGTTCGCGTGGATACACTGCGCTCTTGGCATCTCGGAGCAAAGTGTCGCAATCGCGCATGAAGCACGATAAGTTGAGCTTGATGTCCGGCTTTGCGATTTCTGATGCCTTGCCAAGCAAGAGTCGAAAGAAGTCGGAGAGAATCAACACATCACACTTCAACAGCAAGGCAGAAGCGAGAAGTGACCCTTTTACTTGAATGACAGATTGGTCATACCGAAACTCGTTTTGCCCACCCTGGTGGAGATTGGCATGCCTGACCAGGTCTGCAACCCGTTGAAATGGTTGCTCTTCCTTCTGAACCTTGACGGCATAAGACTGGATACTCTTCCGGGTATTCAGAATAGCATCATATCTTTTATCGACATATTCTTTCAGAATCTGCAACTGCCTCTGTCGAGAGCCTCCGATTGTCAAGTTTCCAGCGGCCCCAGCCCTTCGATTTCTAATCGCTGTCGACCCCACAGCGTTAAGACTTTCTTGCTCAGTGATGAGCTTTGCGGACAGTGAACAATACTCGTTGTTCGACCACGAGATGAACCTCTTGGTAGCCTCATCAAGCATAGCCCGACGCACAATGCGGCCGTATCTCGAGACATTACGGAGAGGTCCGCGACAGGTAGCACAAGTTTTGACGCCCATGTTGTCCAAGGAAAAAGGCTCTGAACGTCGCAATACCTGTTCAGGGAGACCACTCGTATCAAGACTGTAGTGCGCTGCCATATCCATCTGACCATCCATGGATGAGATAGTAAGGAAGTGGCCACAATCTGGGAAAATACAGGGCTCCTGGTCGAGATCGATCTCGCTGTACTCTTTCATCTCGAGAAAGTCGACGCAGACAGATTTGATTTGGCCCGTTGAGCACACCTGACAGAATTTCGACGCAGGACAGATTTCTCCACAAAGCGATGGACCTACACTGATTAGCAAGAAACGGCAAAGTCAACCATTGAGTCACTCACACTGATGACCGCAGTCTAGTATCTTCTCGCACCTCAAAGAACAAGGAACCCAATCGCAGGGCGCAGCACATGGGGCTGTGCATTTGGAGTGGACACAGCTCGATGAGCACGTTGCTTGGGCACAAGGAACGCAAGGCTCGTTACAAGCCTTGCTACATCTTGAATGACTGCAACGTACTTCACATCGTTGCCTACACGGTTGACAAGGGGCATCGCCGTGGCAGCTTTGGATGCAGCTATGTTGACAAGTTGAGTATTTCCGACCACAGCGCTGATTGCATATGCCGTGATTCTGTTCTTTGATCTTCCCGTCTTTACGTATGTTGCAGTGAAAACAGTCAAAGCTACAAGTATGCCCACAGATGCGATGATTGCCGCAGGACGCGGTGCATCTGAACTCGTCGACAGTGACATCTTGGTGACATTTGACACGCACTTCATGATCACACCCTGGGACTTTCTTCGTGACCGTTTCCATGCAGCGGATAGACGTGATCTCCTGTGTTTCCCAACATCGAGGTGAGGGCATACAGTGTCCACAAGGTAGTAAAAGGTTAGTGTTCTTAAGAATAGTTTGGCATTTGCTGTGACAATCGTCTCCGCATCGAAGTGGACAAGCGTGGTTGCATCCGGTTTTTAGACGAGGACAAGGTGCCAGACACTTGACGGCGTGATGCAAAGTATCTGAATGGCATCTTCCAGTGCAGGGATGTCCACAAAGCAGCCTCTTATCGCATGCTAGATGGCATCCGCTTTCTGGCGAGAACTTTAGAAAGTGATCAGGATGGGAGACGAGGATTGCTGTATCGGGATGTCTGGTACACTGCAGCTCCAATTTTGTTCCCATATTTTCCTTAGAAGACAAAGTCTCTATCACACTTGCCCACATGGGAACCTGCCTGTACGAGTTACCATTTCCAATGATGTACATGCCATGCTTGGCACGAGACAGCAAAACATTGATCCGGTTCGATGTCTTGAGAAAGCCACAGTCTCCTTGGATATTACTGCGGACTAGGGATATCACAATGACTTTGGCTTCCTCTCCCTGGAAGTTGTCGACGGTGGCCACCCTGACACTTTTGAGCAGAGTCGTTTTGTTAAGAGAAACGACTCGCGGCTTGTTGCTGTCACCACCCTCGTCCTGATTGGCCTCGAGTTCTTCTTCATCCCGATCGTTGACGCAAATTTCGAACATGGATTCCATCCTACGACGCAGGAGCTGTAGCTGGCCAAGGTAAGGCGTGAGAACCGCAATATCACCTGGTCGATACGTGCCTTGCTGAGAAAGATGGGATACCAAAGAAGCTGTCATGTCGACCTCGAAGCTGTTGGACCGGGAAGTGCTCATGGAATCATTGTTCTCGCCTGAATTCTCAGGTTGATCGTGATGAAGCCAGAATAGACGTCGTTTCATACCCACGACTTGGGGGTAGTCCTTGACGATATCCGCATCATTGAGTGATGGATACAAGGTTGTACGAACTAACTCAGCAATTGATGGATGCATTCGTCTCTGTGTCTCCAACACACTGTATGGAATCTGCAAGTCTGCTTCATGCTGAGGATGAACTAGTCTCTCAAAGAGAGACACGTCGAGTGAATACTGTTTACCGCGGGGATTGGTACTCTGTAGACTGTAGTTCTGTATCTGAGGGCGAAGTTGTAAATGGTCACCGATCAATATGGCATGCTCTATGGAGGGCAAAAGCGCAGTGAGGATATGGGCCTCGAGAACCTCGCCGGCCTCTTCGCAGAGCATGATCTTACACCGCAGCTTTCTCATGAGGTTCAGATTCCTAGCTAGACCCGTTGTAGTGACGCCAATAATATCGGCCTCATTGAGACATCGCAGATCAACATCACCACGGATCTCGTCTTTGTGTTTCACGGCGTCGTCGTAATTCTGATTGAGTCTCGCGAGTCTGGCTATGATTGGGTCTCTGATTGACTGAACCCAGTGTCGATGGAGTAAGGTTCGCTCATTATTAGCGAGACTGTGTAATGGGGCGTGCTTCAAGTGTTCAAGCTGTCTAGGGTGGGTCGTATCATGATGTCCGCCTCGAAGCCACTGATCGATGACCATCTCTGGCTTGTGAATGACTGTTTGCCACCCCTCGTGATTCTCTCCAAATAGCTCGACGTGATGGCTAGGATAGTCCAAGGCTAACAGGGCCTTAATGGACCTCCAAGACTGACATGCAGCAAGCTCTTTGAGCAGAACTTTGCCGTCTCGAACGTGTTCGCGGATTTCCTGTTCTGCCTCCCAGAGACCTCGTTTTTCTGACTTTGTAAGAAACATTTCTTTGGCGACGTTGCGAAGGTTCAGATTCTGAAGTCGCTCTGACTTTGAACGAGATCCAATGCGAATGATGCTTTTAGTTCCATCGTCAAGAAGGTGTTCAAGAAGCTGGTCCAGGGCGTGGTTAGTATAGCAGACACATAGAATTGGACCAAGCTTTGCCCTCTTCCTGCTGTTCAGAAGAACCTTGATGATCTTCTCACCAGTGTAACTCTTTCCTGTACCCGGGGGTCCCTGAACAAGCGACAATTCCCTAGTCAAGGTGTTCAGCAAGGCAGCAGATTGTGTCGGGTCGAGACTGGCTTTGAGCGCAAGCGCTTGAGGAGTTATTGGCAACCGGGGGTCAACAGTGAGAGCGGATTTATCGCGGGTTAGGCAGCTCAGGTCGAAGGTAAAACCTGTCTTTCTTGCATACTGCGGTAACATAACCTCCACGTCAGATGATCGGTCTTCTTTGGGAGCCAACAGATCCTGGAAAGGGATGTTGGGCTTGTCGTGCATCTTTTGTAGGGCTGATAGGGTGTGCTTGAACGAGTCTAGTAAAACCCCAGGAAATTCGACGAGGTATCGACGTGGGGAAGACCTCACGCTTTTGTACCATCGCATGGCTTGAGTTATTTGGCTTGCTGTTGGATCCACAAGCTTGAGATTGACAAATAGAAACGCCTCGTCGTGCGAAAGACTTCGCGCTTGGCTGATGGTATCTTCATCTCCATCCTTATCAAAGATCTTCCGAGCCTCCTTATCGTCTTGAGACCTCATTGTGGTGTCAGACACAACACAGAATAGCATCGAGCCAGTGACATCGAACAGGCAGACAAGCCCTCCCGCCTGCAGCCTTTTAGACTGCATCCACCAATCCTTTCGTTTCTTAGCATTCAATTTGCTGACAGCTGGAAGCTGGTAACAGCAAACAACCATCTCCAGCCCCCCTACTCGGTGCAGATTGACATCGATGGTGAAGGGATTCTCGTAGGTATAAGTTCTGAGGGTATTAGATTGCCGAGCCTTGGTATGCTTAGGATTTCGAGCAACCTCGAGCATCTCGCGGACAGCATCACGAAGCTGTCCGACTGTGTCCTCTCTGACGAGACGGAATTCTCGATCAAGACGGCCGCGAATTCCCTTGATGTGCCACTTGGAAGGGTCTTTGGTAGGCAGATATTCCCCACGAGGCGACATGATCTCTTCGTAGGTAGGCAAGATTTTGATCTTGTTAATGTTTGTGTGGTCGTTGTCGTGGCGAGGCCCATCAGCAGAAAGTGTTCCAGGAAGATCACGTTGGACCACAAAGTTTTCCCTCGCGAGAGAGACATGAGAACTAGGTCGCGAGTCTGGGATGCTTTTACCAGTGTCCAATCGTTGTTGCATATACTCAATATACTTGGAGGCCTGCAAATGAGAAAGGCTGTCTTCCTGGCCGGACTCTTTTTTCATGATTTGAGCAAAGAGAGACACCAGTCTTTCACACTCTGGATTGACGATGTTCTTGGTATTGCAGTCAATTAGACTGGCGAGCACAGCGAGAGAGAGCTCAAGTACTTCAATTCGTGGACCGTCTTGCGTGGAAAGAGAGGTTTCGGTGATGAGCTGAAGGATAAAGTTGAATAATTTGGACATGCGCTGACCCTGAACTCCCAGCATGTAGTTGAATAGGTCGGAAACCTGCTGTTCCAACACGGCCGAGTCCACAACTCGAGGATGGGTGACAAGGGCAAACAGAGGTTTTATCTCGGTCTCCCAAAGGGCGACCTTGTCAGCCATATCAGCCCGTGGAATATGGCGTTCGGCCAAGGCCTTGATGAACGCCAAACCGGCGTCATTGGCGAGAAGCTTAATGGTATCCTGCGCCGCCCCAACATCACCGTCCATCAAGTCCAGGCCGAGTTGGAAGAACTGGCTGGCAACAGTAGTTGTCAGCTCTGGTGAGTTCCATCCCAAATCGCCGAGGCTTAGGAGTCTCTTCCACTGACGCAGTTTTCCATCGTGGGCAACGGCCGGGGGGTTGGGAGGACGAAGGCGAGGGGATTGTTGCTGACTCGGGACGTCGTGGAGAAAATTGCAACGGTCGCCGAACTTGCAAGACCCCTTCTGCATGAAATGAAAGCAGGGTTGGGTTTTATTGTTGGACGTCAAGCCACGACGCGTAGTTCTGAAGGTGTTAGTGTTAACACTGTAACTTAGGAGGACATATCTTGCCTTCGAGTTTCGGCCATTTCGATTTAACGTTCGAGAAATTGAAAACGGGAGGATGAGTAAATTATACAGGATGCAAATCCGGGGATGTTGATACTATCAAGCGAATTTGATATTATCCTGTGCTTTGTGCAGATGTGTGATAGCGTAGATTGAGGCGATTTACTAGCATTGATTGACATAGAGAGAAGGGAAAGAGATAGATGGAAAGCCCAACGTATAAGGACGGAAAGATGAGGGGAATGCAGTATTTAGGCAGCTATGGCACCTGATTGAATTTTGCGCAACATGTATGGTTGGACAAGACATGTTGGGTCGCGTTGGTCGGCCTCCTGCATGTGGTGTTGGTTCCCATGAGGACGAAGTGCAAAAGGTAAAAATGTACCCAGCACACTGAACGATAGATTAAATCTGGTGAATCACCAAACATAGACAGCTATATGTGCCTTTGTTCCTGGGCAAGTCTTGGGCTGATATTAAATATTTCCGAAGCCTCTGAACGTTAATTTATTACGGACACTTATGGTTCAGTCGGGTCAGTGAGAAGGTCAATCGATTATTGTCCAGATTTAAGGAACACGCCCACACCAACGCACCAGTTAGGTTAGACCCTGCCCCCACCGCACTTCCAATAGACGTCATCACTCAATACCCTTTTTCGAGTTGGTCGAATTATTTGGACGTGGACGATTATCAGCTCAGTTGGGAAGAGTCACTACACAAGTATTTTGAGAATGGTCCTGTCCCCCTTCAGTTTTCATGATTCTTGACTATGACATAGGGGAACCCAAGCTTCCTCCGTGGACGGGATTCTTCCTTTGGTAAGACCTTAGAGTAGGAAGCCCTCGTGATCGAAGAAATCTATCAAATATTGGATGCTGCCATACCGGATAAGGAGAGTCCAGGCTTGTTTACGAGTCTCACAATGAGCGCCTTCAGAGAATCAAAATGCAGCTGCTTACCGAGGCGAAGGCTTCCAGTACTTCTCAAACCAATGTTCAAGGATTCTTACCCTTGCAAACCTCTACAAAAGTGACTGAAGGGCTCTATCGCCGTGGTGTTTCAATCAGACACTGAGTTGGTTGGATTTGGAAGGAGATTGGATCGGGCATGATGGAGACTGACCGAGACAATATAATAGAGAGAAAAGTTTATTTTTCAAGATATAAAAGTTACCCCGCGATGCTGACATGTATGTTATAGAAGTTATCCTCCAGCCCTTCTTTAGTCAAGAATACGGGAAGCTATGGTCTAGCAGCCCCAAAATTGATGACTGGACCATATACCATGAGCATAACAATTCTTGACAATCTCCGAGCCTATATATTTGTGTTTCTATATATATTCAGCGCGTAGCTGAGATTTCCTGGAGGAAACCCGCTTCAATCTCGTCTCTTCTTGCTCGTTCCTCACCGGTAATCTTATCCTTAAACACAGAGTCCATCTGCTCCAAAGTTCGTCCGTTCGTTTCTGGAACAAGGAAATAGACCCAGACTAGGGCTATAGCACAGAATACGCAAAAGAAAACATACGTTCCGAAACCGATATTCTGAATCATAGGTGGTGTGATGAGTCCCTGTCAAGTAGTTAGCTCAGGGTTCTGCAATGACATCGGTGGAGACTGACAATGATAAAATTGTTTCCCCAGTTAGACATTGTTCCGAAAGCACAGCCTTTGGCACGTAGTGAAGAAGGGTAGATTTCTGCAGGCATGGCCCAAGGGATTGGACCCCAGGTTGCACCAAAGGTAAGCATGAAGAACAACAGAAATGCCACGCTGGCCCAGCCAGCAGCTTTGTTGTCATCCCAGCGGCCGCTAAACTTCCCCACCAGGATAGAGATGATGAAATGGGAGAGGAACATGCAGACGCCACCTCCCAGGAGGAGTTTGCGACGCCCAAAGCGGTCCATGCCCCACAGCGACCAGATGCAGGCAACAACTTGACACACGTTCAACACACCTGACAAGGTAAGCTGATTCTCGTAGTCCAGGCCCATAGTGGCGAATAGAGTTGGTGAGTAGTACTAGAGCGAGTTAGCCCTGCCAAACAGTTGGGCGAGTCGTTACTTACAATGAGAGCATTGATACCTACAAACTGCTGGAAGAACATCAAACCAACTGCTACCTGCGTTCGCTTATAGATGGGCATCTTCCAGCAATCAGCAAATAGAGCCATTTGAAGCTTGAAAGCGTTGTAGAATCCTGGCTGAGATAGTTTCGGATGCATCGTTTGGGTAACTTCTTTTCGGTATGCCACCTCAGCGCGAATCTCGCACCACTCTCGCATGACTCGATCATCAGTCTGAGGAAGCTGTCTAATCTTGGCAAGGGTTCTAAGAGCATCTTCATCTCGACCCTGCTGCGACAGCCAACGCGGCGAATATGGCAACATGAAAACACCTGAGCTAAGTACAATGGCTGGAGTCATCTGGATAAGAAAGGGCAAGCGCCAGGACCAGTGGCTCTGGATATGGCGAGTTGCATACGTAATGTAGAATGCGATGACTATGCCTGTGACAATGCACAGTTCTTGAAGAACGAGCAAGGTGCCACGAATCTCGGGCGGAGCAATTTCCGAGATATAAAGGGGGGCCACCATAGCAAGCCTGGCATTTCGCTGTCAACTTCAAAATCCATCAAGAGCTAGGAATAGGAGACTCACATGCCAACGCCAATGCCTCCGATGAACCTCGCGACCGTCAGCATCGCGTAATTCACAGACCCTGTCTGCAATGCGGAGCCCAGCAAGAATACAAGCGCAGCGACTAGAATACTCCATTTGCGAGAAATCTTGTCGGCAATCCAGCCTTGGCTCATAGCGCCTATAACCGCGAGTTAAGCCCGTCTCTAAGCATGGTATCATGTGACTTCCTTAACTTACCAAGAAATGCTCCTAGCTCAAGAATAGCCGTCATAAGCCCTTTCTTAAAGCCAGCTCCAGCAGCCTGCTCGGAAACCTCTGGAAACTGTTCGAGGAACTGTGGCATCACAAGGGTAATCGAGACCACTCCTTGGTCATAACCAAACAGCATACCACCAAGAGTGGCAAAAAGGGCGCATAAGAAAACATATCTTGAAGACACCAGGCCAGCAATGCCACTTTTCGTGTATGTTCGGCGCAGCTCCCAAACAGGTGCCTCAGTATTCATGATATCAGAGGCTTGGGAAGCTCGGCGCTGTGCGGTAGATTTGTCATTTCTAGAAGACGGCTGTCTCTCAAGATGAGCAGCATGATCGTCGGATGACGTATTCTTCTCTAGATGCATGACTTGGTATCAAGAAGAAGAAAATAGACACGTAAAAGAGGTAGTGATCAACAAATTTGAAAGTGAGGATGGGGCGTGAAGAGTTTGTGCCAAGGTTGGGGATCCCACTTTATATAATAGTGTCCCTAACTCATAAAACTATAACTGGCCAAAGATAACTACATTAAAGTAGAGTCTTGATAACGGTCCCCAGACACTCACGCTCACACTCACCTTGCTTGTCCTAGATCCTGGGGTAGTGGGGACGCTAAGGGGAAGGACAAGTGTGGAGAGACGAGGTTGTCCCCGTGGGGAGAGTGGAGATGGGGTTTCTGGGGTGCATATCCGGGATCCATTTTCCGACATTTTTACAGAGTCATGGTCTCAATCAACTTGTCATGATTCGTCTAGCCAGCTTGTCTGCTACTCTGCGTGGGGGTCAGTGATGAAGCCCCTGGAATTGTCTAATCTTTAGACTTAATTTGCGGGCTGTGAGGCGATATCCTGACTTGACTACCGTTTTTACAGTTGATCGTCAGTTGATTAGATTGAGAGGTCTCCATCATTTTTGTGAATCTTTTTGGGGGTTATAGAGATTGCAGACTTAATTCTGAAAAGATTTGCTTTGAAGATTAGTATTATAACATTTGGAGTTGATAGAAGAATCCATTTCAAAAAGGTACAGAGCACTGCTGTTACCGTTGCAATGTCAAATTTTGGAAGGCGATATGTCGAGTCACTCCACTTTCCTTGACGATCCACGAAAACGATCAGCGTCTTTCGTCTGGAACCAAAAATATGTTCAGTTATGTTTTCTCAACAATTTTCGGCTGATATATTATCTCAATTTTACACTTCAAGGTGACAATAGTACTCAAGGACACGCAGGATTTGAGAGTATTATCCACCGCCAAGGGAAAATAAACTCTGAACGAAGGATTTAAGAGCAGTATTGAAAATACAGTCTTAATCGGGCTAATTAGGAGGGAGATACTAAAGTCGTGTTTATACTTTTTGCCCCCAGTGAGTCGCGGGTTATGATTTCCGAGGATAGGTCTCCACAAAAAGACAGGGCGTCTCCCTGGGACAGGACACTCTCGAGTTGCGCTACGTGCACTAGCCTTTTTCCCGCTACCACATCTCGAGACGACAGGGAGACGTGAGTGGCGAGAGGAGCGGGGGAACAGCACGTGGGGGCCGTAAGTGGATCCGGGTCAATTATTCGGTAGAAACATATCCTTACGAGGCCTTTCGTTCTCAGTTCATATGAAGAAAGGCGTCTCATAACCGATCAAGTTTACGACACACATAGGAAAAGGGTTTCCGTGGTTATCCTCGCTGTAGTCGATGTATCCAACTGCTGTCCGACATGGAGGCCCAGGCGCTTCCGTCGCCGAAGGAGAATGCCCCAAGAAGGCACGTCACAACAGCCTGTCTCGCTTGTCGCGAGAGCAAAGTCAAGGTAATCTACTCCAAAAGCGACCCCAGTGTCATTTGGCAGGATCATTGCTGACATTTTGGGAGTGCAACGGGTCACTACCCTCTTGTTCGCATTGCCTGAGTAGAGGAAAGGTCTGTCAATATAAACCGAAAGACGATAAGCGAAAGTAAGTTCTGGAATCTGCCCACCACGATTTCCTCCCACGCCGTTGGTTATCTCACCTCCTTGAATTTATTCCTCTGTCGCAAGAACTTACTAATTTCCAAGACTTCCCCTGCGTGTGATTGTCGAATTGCTCGCTGCCAGGGTGAGGGAGCTCTCGCAGTTCATCAGTCAGCATGGACTTGTCGCACCTCCTATGAGACCGGATGATACCGAGACATTATCGTACACCTTGAAGGTTCTAAAACTCCAAGATCTACATGCTCCCTCAGTGCAAACTCCGCCTGACGGTGGGAACTTTATAGTTCAAGAGAGACCTCCCACCTCGGGCCCAGAGCACAGCGCTGGACCTTTTAGTAGCGTAGAAGGTACAGTACAGCCCTCGTTAGATGTTCCCTCATCAGGTGATCCTCAAGCAGACCCATATCAAGCCGCTCAAGGTTTGATGGGGTTGGCGAGTGTGGTGACAGATAACGCGACAGGATACCAAGACGATGGAGGGTGGAATGTCGCAGCCGATTCCATAACTTCAGCTTCTGAAACATACCCAGGACATAATTCAGCAGGTTTCGCTTCCTATAATGGCAGTCGACCAGACTCGGTACCAATCCAACAGTCCGGCTTCAGTGACCAACACACTTGTTCTTCTATGGATGTAGATGACAACGTTGGCCCTGTGGAACACGTCGATGACCTTGCAAATCAGCTGTCTGATTGTGTGGGGACTTTGCATATAAGACCCGAAGGACATATTCGGTTCTATGGACCAACGTCCAGTTTCAGTCTTCTAAGAATATCAGCAACAGACATTGCCATGAATGTGCACCGAACTGTTCGGAACGATGGAGCTGAACATCTGGACCGCCTTGAACTAAACGGAATCGTCCCGTCGGCTATAGAGGAACACCTGATGGAGCTTTATTTCACCTGGCAAGACCCATCCTGTCACGTTGTGGATCGTATTATGTTTGAGAAATCGAAGACAACATTCCACGATCAGCATGAGGATACGGTCTACTACTCAGAGTCCCTACAAAACGCTATGTAATTCTAGTTTGGCTCTAAGTGGATAGGCCTCAGCTGATCAAGTGAAAAGATGTGCTCTAGGCGCGGCTTTCGACACTCGATACCATCCTACGTTCATGACGTTTCCTCGATCCGTCGCCGATTTCTTTGCCGACAGGGCTAAAGCTCTGCTAGAGATTGAGATAGACTCGCCTTGCGTTGCCACTATCCAGGCCTTAATCCTTTTGAGTTCTCATGACATCGGATGCGGTAGGGATGCTAGGGGGTGGATTTTTAGCGGTACGATCCTCACATTTTGACTGTTAGAACATGGAGTGGCAACCACAGCTGACCCTGTATGTGCCAGGTATGGCGACACGGTTATCGTTCCATCTCGGCTTACATCAAGACCTGAAGCCCTATGAAGCCAAAGGCGTCGTAAGCAGGGTTGAGGCTGACTTACGCCGGACAGTTTTCTGGGCTGCCTTTATTGCTGACCAGTGAGACCACTTTCTAAGCTTAGATGCCCGTATCTACATACTGACTTCTGTCGCATAGTGTCTGGAGCTTTCACTTGGGCCAGCAATTCCGCATGTCCATGCAGGGCGTTACTATTGACAAGCCCATACAAAAGGACTCCCCGGAGCCAATTGGACAATGGACTCCTTATACTAGCCCTACTGCAAACGAGATCTTTGATCCTCTACCGAACTATACCGAAGAAGTCTTTACAAATCAAGTCTCCCTCTTTAATATCATAGCCAACCTCTGTGACGCCTTGTAAGTTATGCGATACATGCTGTATCGGTGTTGCAAATCCCTCGCTAATTGCCTACTACAGTCACGGTGGCGTGACGAGCTCAAGAAAGGATATGCAGATTCTTCACGCGAAGGTGATAGAAAAACTCGCAAATTGGAAGAATAGCCTTGCAGTCCAGCTATCGGTAGATTATAATGATCGCAATGCCGTCTACTTACCCCATGTTCTTCTACTTCAGTAAGGGTTAACTTTACACTCATTGAAGCTTGTGCTAACGGACATCCAGCATGCAGTATCATCAGAGTATTATTCATGCTCACCGTCCGTGGATGTCAAGAAGTAACTTACAGCAGGACCCAACATACGGCACTAGTTTTGGTTCTTCACAAAAGATATGCGTGGACTCGGCGAGGGCTATTGCACAGCTTCTCCGGCTCTACGAGGAGCGGTATACGTTTCGCAGGATAAATATTCAGGCTGTAGCGATTACCATGTCCGCTGCTCTACTACTTGTATTTGCATCGGTATCTGGCTATCAGCGAGAGAAAGAAAGGGATCTCCTCTTAGATCTAAATATCTGTACTCGAGCGTTGGACGAGCTGGCATCATCATGGGACACGGCCAGGCGAGCTCGTGACTTTCTCATAAGGCTTCAACGGCTTTGGGCACAACGGTCGAGAGTCAAGAACATACGAAGTGATCGTGATGATGTCGATGCAACCAATGGCTATGCGGGCACGAGAAAGCGACGGCGCGTACCGAGCGATGAGAGGCAAGGTATACACATGTTGGGCGGCAATGACATATCATCATGTCCAAGGAATCACGAAGCCAACAGCGGCATTGAGGACTTTGGGTATAGCTCGGATATAGATTTTGATTGGATGTTGAGAACGAGCATAGAAGGCATGCCGGGGGACTGGGGCAGTATTTTTGCAATCCTTCCGCACTCTATGGGGCTGGGTTGAATCCATGGCTTTCAATGAAAACTGAAAGACCGACAAAACCTTACAGCAATCTTCCTGCATGGATGCCTCCCGTAATAAGAATATCATCTGACGTGTGGTACGCACTGGCGTCTGACAGAAGGTAGACTACGGGAACTTTCAAGTCGGTTCGATCACCAATCCGACGCATAGGTGGCTCGTTCATCATGATATCCGTCAGCCACGGGTAACGGTCACATAGATCGATCGTCATATCCGTAAGCATATATCTATTTATTGGAACACAATGATTAGTACAACTCGGAATAGGTGGAAGCCAAATGGCCGCTTACCCAGGGGAGATGGAATTGACACGAATACCCATAGCCGCCAATTCGACACCCAGCGCCTTGGCGAGCGAAACAACTGCACCTTTACTAGCGCAATAATCGCTCGTTGTCTGGCCTTTACTAGCGACATGTGCGGCAATTGAGGCGATGAGAACGATGGAGCCGCCACGCGGATTAAAGTCAGTAGGCTCTTGTTTACTCATCTGAGCAGCTGCGAGTTGTGCTGCATAGTAAGTCCCCAGGACATTGATATTCATGCACCGGGCGACAGACTCAGGAGATCGCTTGAGGAATGGCTCGTCGGGACAGATACCAGCAGCAGTGACTCTGAAAAAGGGCCGTCAGTAGTCAATATCTGAGAGCGGGCAATGCTTCGGGTGGTTCGACTCACAGGCCGTCAATGCGCCCAAAATCTTTCACGATCTCGTCAAAGGTGCTGCTGAGTGTCGTGTAGTCCGTCACGTCGCTCCTGCACAGATAAGATAGCCATCAGTATCTAGTACGTGTAGAGTCCGGTTCGCAAATGTCTATGTCTCTATGACTTCAGTATAGGAAAGCTCACTTGTATAATTTAGCTTTGATACCAAATTCTGATTCCAACTTATTGAAGTGGTCGTGAGGCTTATCCAGCACATCGATGATGGCGACATTGCCTCCAACTTCGGCGATGGCAAATGCAAAAGCCAGTCCCAGCCCTCGACCGCCTCCAGTGATGACAATGGTACGGCCGTTGAGAGATATCAGGTCATGGACGCTCCTGGTAAGGAACTTGTCTGGGTCCCTATCAAGTACTGCTTTTCCAGTTATGCGATCACCCTGATCAGCCATGGCGTGTGTTTGAAGTGAAGGCGGTATTGAGTGTTTGTTTGGGAGTGAGTCGTGCTTTTTGGATAAGGGTAGGATAAGTCTTGCCTATCCAACTGTTGATGGCAGACTCAATGTTGAGCAATCAAGAAACTTGCTCACAGTATTATAGAAAGAGATTGAACATCACTGCAGGGACTGGATGATGCATGTTCCGGTATCAGACGGATAGGATAAATCCCGAAGCACAGATGTCATCCTGACCTAGTCCTCCATCTTGATGAGGAACGGAGCCGAGGTCGGAAATGGGTTTCCGATGAATCGGGGCCCACTTTAATTAGGCCTCCAGTTTCCGGGGGCATTTCTAAGAGCTGTTGAGGAGTACGGTACACCCAAGCCTTGCGTCTAAACTCTGTGGAACAAGGTTGGAAGCTAGGCTTGTACTAACCATTTACTGTCATTGTATAATTAATTTAGATACAAGGAGTGAGATACAAGAAACGAAGGCCCAGATCGCTTTTCATCTCGAGCTGCTCGTCTACGGCTTCGCCACTTCCGCCTCACTATACCCAGGACTGGTATGTGTTGAATTATCAGGCAGCTCCTATGTATCTACCACTAAATTTCCAATCTTATGTAAAACAGAGAGCATTTCCAATATCATTGTTTTCTTGTTTCGGTTTACCTTTGTCTTAGTCAATGGGGTTATCTTGTCAAATTAAGACCATCTTAGCAGCCAAGTACTGGACTGGAATAACACTTTGGTGGGATGGGCTTAGCTCAGTCATGCCAACCAATCTCTGGTCTTGCATTAAGGGTTGCTCAACATCTAACCACACCCGGCGTAGTCTCAGAGTACAGGCCTGACTTCAACAGACCACTTCACGTTCTTGCATTGGAAGAGTGCATCAAGACATCCCCCGCATCGCATACTATTAATCACGTCGATATAAAGAAGCATGAACCGAGCTTCATCTTACACTCGATTCTTCCCATCGCAAGTTTCCTATGGAGAAGACGAGCCGTCATTACCTCGGTGACTACATCCTAATCTCCTCCTGAAGCTGTAATGGAATCATGAACAAGCTGGAGACAGTAAATGCAGGCGTCTGGAATCTGGTGTGTTATGTGATAACCCTTATCGCCGAGGGTATCGATTGCAAAGACCGGGTGCGTTAGACAGACTTAGCGTATGCTGATAGATGCTATTTGGTGTGCTGCCTTTCCCGAAGGTATGCTTTAACTATAATAAAGAACGCAGTATTTCCANNACTCTATGCTCCCGCTGTAGCTGATAGATGCTTGGGGGGCTGGAAGTGCACGTAATGCAATGATGAGAGAGCTGAGACATATGGCCTGGGAGTTCTGGGCGTGGCGTTGAATGCAGAGTGGATGTTTCTGGGTGGACATCAGTTGGTCTACTTTGCTGAGAATGTCACGAGTGTGGAAGACTATTCACCACAATAGTTAATATCCTTGAGTGGTTCTTTGGCTTAACTGATGTCACTTTACCACCAAGAATAACAATGCATCAATTATAGTTAATTCATTCTAATCAAGGCTATCCT
>JAAVTZ010000797.1:0-24785 GCA_014898835.1 Fusarium lateritium | reverse complement strand
TATAGAGCAAACCTTGAATAAGTATTATTAGGCGATAGCCCGACTGACACGGGGACTGTTTACAGGGTCACAGGAGAAACCTGGGCGATTATGATATGAAATGTAAACAGTTAAGCTGAAGGGTTAGAGGAGGACAACAATACAATAGTAACTTGTGGCATTGAGTCCCGAAAGGCTATACACGCGATCGAGCACTTGGTAACCACTGGTTTCTAATCAACTTCTGAGCAAATAGTTGGTTCTCTCCCCGGCTGGAGGGTAATCCGTCGCCGCAGGGCTACTTCTTGCGCGACACTTTACACAGCTTCATGGTTCAAGGAGTTCGCAGACTGCAATGCACTGACCCTGAGCGTAAACATGTCTCACTTGGGGCCTTAACTTCATGTCGGGCGTTGTTCGGCGGAGAACCCATTTGGCAGGGACCTAATGGGTATCTGCGTCATCATCCCTACGGGTATTAACAGAGAGACCAATGAAAACGCAATACTTATTTCGATATACAATAGAGAGTCGGTCCTCCACCACAATGATCTAATCATGATCGATTCGAGGCAACTGTAGTAAACCTGGTAGCAGCCTGAATTTCAGACGTGGAAGGATACCTACTCTGCAGGCTGGGAGAGGTAGCATCTTTCTGTAATAAGAGTCATGCTTCTCCATGAGCCACACCACACCCACACCCAGAGAACGACCACAATAACCTACCAGACAACGGCATCCACGTCCACTCATCCTTTTCTGCGCTTAGTAGCTCAACATCAAGAACCCATCTTCTGTCCGGCGACATTTTCATAGCTAGTCCATCAGAAGGCCCAACGATCAATGGTCGTTGTAGACAGTCTAACCGAACTTGTCCAACAGTGCATTTCCGGCCATCGGAACAGTAAAGCATTAGCCCAATTACAACCACCATATCCCTCATCCCATCGATCGCCTCAACCCTCGCCTTATAGCGACACAGAGCAATACTCGATAATTTAGTCAATAAGGCTGAGGTATGGAAGATTCTCCCCTGGATTCTAGGTTTAGGGGAACCAGATGGCAGTTTCTGAACTGGTGGTTCAAGAGTTTGATCCAAGGGCGTCTCGCTTTCGAAAACCATTTGATTGATACCGGTGTAGGTTTTTTCGATAAAAATTGGATGCAATGTTTTTGGAGGACAACCGAGAAGCTTCCACTTGAGCGTATGGTCCTCGGGGGTAGTTGGCCCGAGGGTCCATATTCTATCTTTGCTGGTTTTCATCTTTCTCAAATCAGTAAATATCATAAGTGAATCATGCATGCACTACTCACAACAATATCGCATCCTATTGTATCTCCTTTGCGTCTCCAAATTTCGGTAATCAGTTCACTCTCATCCAACACCATATGCAGCCATACTGTCCCACGGTCGTTGACCTTATAGTCTTGGTAACACAACTCGTCGGAGTCCTCATAATGAGGATGAATGACAAGAACGCCAAAATTCCAGACTGCTGACAAAGCCTTCATACCCGGGCCATTACATTTAAAGAGGCTCATTTTCCTTGGATAAGGAGTTGGATTCGATCCCCGGTACAGACCTTCATAGCGGTCAGGTTTTGTAGGCAGTCTTGGGTAAGGCCAATATGTCGGAAGCTTTGGTTCAGTTCCATTGGCGTACAAACACCGTAGCTTAACACCCTGAGGAGGCATTAGTAAATACTAGCTGTTGAAAAGAGATGTCTCACATCTGTCTCGACGCAGAGTGACTCGGTCTGCTGGGCTAACTCAATGGTCTCCCACCAGAGACCCAAATACTCATCGATTTTGGTACTTTCTATCCATTTTGCATTGGTCACCAAGACCTTTCGAATGCCGAGGTGGTCGTGTGCAACGCAGATAATGTCGTATGCTTTCTCTGATTGCCGAATCTTTACCACTAAATTTTCGTCATCCTGGCGTTTATTCGATAAATGATTGATGTATGTGTTGCCTTGGAAATGGATGAACCGTGCCCAAATTTCAGCTCTGCCATCAATTTGATAGCTAGTCGTCGGTGGTGAAAGAGAAGAAGGGACATTTATTGCGTATGATAAGGCGATCAAAGGCATGCAGAGTTGTACGATCTGGCGTGATATTTCTGCAGGCAAGTCCAGATTGCGACATAGAGCGACTTCAGCGATTCGCTCTAGGCGGCGCCGTTTGGATTTCCAAGCAGACAAAGATGGAGAATAATCACGAGAAAGTATTTTGGAAATTTCGAGGCGCCCAGTTCGGTTCCCTGTCAAGAATCGGGCGCATTCAAGGTGGCAGGCTACGACCCAGGGACCAAGATGGTCACTCCATGATGGAAAATAATACTCAACACCAGTGGCATCATCAAGAACGGGAGAAGATACCCTATCCTCGATTGCCGATGCATTATATTCCAAGGGCTGTAATTTCATGTCATCACGAGGTACTGGTTCACTTATTAGCCCGAGATAATTGAAACTGGAAGAAAGGCAATAGCTGACTGATCGCAACGTCGTCACCAGTCTGAAAGAGAATCTCGCAAAGACACATGGGCTTTACGTTGACGTTAGGGTCGAATAAAGACATCGCTGTGGGGGTTGAGCAGGGAAATGATAAGAAATCACTTTTGACTTACAGCGGGGTCGCTAAGGAAACCTTCGGGTGCATATTTGTCACGTGATTGATATGTTTCAGACCGGAATAGAGATCGCTCGCCCCTGTGAGACTGAATAGTGAGTCAGCTCACAGTTTCCCTTTTGTAATATTCTCTTTCTTTATGGAAGTATCCCTAATAAGCAATACTGTATGGAAAACGATAGTCTCAAACTTCCACCATCTTGCCTCCACTTACGATAAGGTTGACACGCCTTCTCAAGAATGCTTGTCCATCTCGCGGAATAGTGTCTCAAGGAACAGGTCCCTTATCTTCTTTCCCTGCACGGTAGACCCTGATATAGCATGACTTCCAATATATCATGTGTGCCTCTCCGATTATTCGAACGATTTGTCCCTCCTTCACCTTCGAGGTTGCCTTCGAGAAAAATTCGTCGGTGTTTCTGTCGGTGTCGAGGGCTTGTGGGTCTAGTAGCTTGTGCATGTTAGAAAGAGATCTTGGATGCCAGGTGTGAAAGGAGTACTACCATCGAGATCTAGGATACCGAGGATTCAGCTCGGATGGTTTTATCGTTGGCTGCCGCAAGGCAACTTTTGGTGTTTGGTGTTCAGGAAAGTGTAAATATATTTTCCAGTTTCCTCATCAAGCGGTTTTGGTGATAATACTGCAACTTGTTGAGAAACAGCGCAGTCGTAGCCATCATCTGGGACCCGTCCCGAGAGCCTGACAGTGAAAGAAGGGTAAATGATATAAGTGGAAACGGGATACTTGGCTGATCCGATATCTTACAGCACGTAGGCTTCCGATACTGAATGTTTAATGGGCCACCAGGAAGAGGAGGAAGGCGATTGGATACTGCAATTTGGATAAGCATGTTTGAAAACTGAAAAGACACAAGTGAGGCCAATTCTCAAAAGTTCTGACAAATGAGAGGTGGTAATAGGGGCCGGGATGTTAAAAAGTAATAAAGAGAGGTCAGATTCAAAAGGGGCATCTGTTTGTGGGAGATTTGGGGTCAGTGGGCCATAGCAAAAAGTGAAGTTTGAAAAGGCTTGAGTAAAGGAGGTTCAGGGAGAAAACTCCAAAGACGAAATTTCGCGACCCCTATCAACCACTCCTGGACAAGACGACTCTTTTCAGTTTGATCCGCGACTGAGACTAGTAGCAATGGAAATTGAGCATGATCAACGAGTCGGCTGTTGGCCAAGGTCACCGCTACCCATGCAGCGCATCAAACTAGAACAACTTGGGGATATCAATGTCGCTTGATGATGTGTTGTGGATGCAGAACGAGCACATTCATTGTGGTTGTATGTATGGTCAAGATCAAGACCAATAGTTCTTTGCTCAGAGATGTCTTTTACTCCTCCTTGCTCAAGCCAAGGGGAAACATGCACTAATAGCTTTCCATGGGGGCACGCAAGTGCTGGAAAAAGAATACAAGACGACATGAGATAGCATACCGCAGCCTAGGCCACAGTCAACGACAAGTTGTCACAAGTTCTATAGCCAATGGCAGTTTTGCGATCCGGGATCCTGAATTAGAAGGGATAATCTGGCATTGAGTGAGAAGCATACTCAAAGCAGATAAACAAAGGGTATTACAAGGGCGATAGCAGTTCCAACAATAACTGTGTTGCCATATCAGCAAATCGAAGTACTGAATAGAAACTCTTCCCTCCTGCAGTTGTTACCAGCCGGTTACGTTCCTTGGTCAGAACACTAATATATACAGTATAGAATTCTCTACGCGGTTCTTCCTACTGACGATAGGCAGTTTTGTATTATCAGTGCATATCTTGGCGCTCGGCGATTTCATTCATTCACTAGCGGTTCTTCGGGACTCTCCAGAAACGCAGTGGTGTCACGGTTTGGCCTGGTGGTTCAACAGGCATTTTCAGGGTTAATGCTGATTGCATCCAGCATTTGTACTCTTCGACTCAGTATTCATGTCTAACAAGGTAACACCTCAGAATATTAATGACTTCAACCTGGACTTTGGGTATGATCAAGATTCTTCTAACCCGCCCTAACTGCAAATGAAGATTTTTCAAGTTCCAGTAAACTAATTGACACAACACAAGACACTACATCCACGTTGAAACTAGCTCAAGAGTTACCGAGGATCCTTCGTTCGCACCAACAACAAACACAAGCAACACGGAACCGCATCTCAGCACCAAAACCGACAGCTGGCTTGGCACAGCTCGTGATAAAAAGAACATTTTGACTGGATTTACAACAGTAAGTTCATCCTATTCGCTACCCTAACTAGGAACCAAATCCAGTAAACCAAGATCCTGCTATAACCTTGTAGACTCGTGAGACCTCAACCTATCTATTGAATAAACACATAGCAAAAGCGTTTTCATGGCAAGCCGACACCCACAAAAAGGTGCTTTCTGTACATGTAATATCAGATATATCGGTGTATATTCAACAGGGGATAAAAGGCGACAGTATAATCTGCTTCGTGTTTCTGGTTATCTGATTTCATTGGTTCAATACCAGCAATGAAATACAATTCAATAAGAGACAGTATCCGGTGGAATCACTAGACGATCATAAATTCATAATAAAAAACAAGACGCATTTCTGGTGCTATTCATAGAATAGGGACTGTTAATGGAACTGGGTTCCATTTTTGGACTCAGTCCTCTGTCTTGACAAGCAAAGTGTCCAAGAAGTTCGTTCTTAGTGGCCATTGTTCACATTGGCCGCTCCAAACCTGGTGAGCTGGAGCCAGACCTCGACGAGCTGCCACCAAAGTGCTTCCTTGCTTGAAAGATGTAACCAATCACGACTCAAAAATTCAAGCTGACTGCATCTCAATGTCGCACCTCCCTTGTGTTCGACGAGGTTTAAAATCCATGCTTGGCCTACCCTGTAACGCGGGGTAAAGATAGATCAATTTCACAGGAGTTGATTTTGGGGTATCATGTAGATAACCTGCCTATCACGTAATTCTTAGATGAAAGGTCAGCTCACTTTCTTAATAACACAGAGCATACCAGGGCAGGTTGGATACTGTATTGCATTCCAGTTTTGCTTGCAAAACCCCTGAGTACCATCTTTGTTGTCGCGCCCCGCATCAACTCATCAGCCAGCCACAAGGCTCACTTGGAATGTGGTAATTTTCATACCATCAACATTGTCTCTGTTTTCAGTGATGAGGTTTGCCTGGACCTAGGCAGTTTCACGGTACAGGCTGACTTGTAGACTAAATTGCAGTTCCACTTTCGCACATTCTTGATATCTATGTTTGACTGGATTGGGTCGGAGAGATAGGTCTTTTCGCGTGAACTAGCTAATTGAATGGCCTCTGCTATGGAGATAGACGACGAAGAGTAGTCTTTCCGCAAATCTTCTGCTGGCTAGCTGAAGTTCTGACTACCATACCAACAGTTTTGTTCGGCACGTGGTGGCTTGCCGGACTGATTCCATCGACGCAAACTAGCGAATCAGATTGGCTAGTTATTATTAAGAAATGTGACGAAGCGGTCTTTTCTAAAACTTCATACCTAAATAAGCCACAGGTGTGCAATTGGCAGCGATATGTCGAGACATGAATAATTAACGCCTGTAAAGCCATATTTAAGCCAACATATCTTAAAGGATTACAAGTAAGTTTCGCCTTTTCAAACATCCTCCTGCCTTAGTCTCCCTGGTCGCCAGGCAAAACTGGCTATACCGACTTCCAAACCAACATGAAGTCCATCGCTAAGCACTATCTTTTGGCAGCCATACTCGCTTCGCCTACTCAATCAGCACCCACCGTCGACGAAAAATACCCGTATCGCGGCCCTGCGGTCCCTATCGGTGACTGGGTTGACCCCACTATCAATGGCAACGGTAAAGGATTTCCTCGTCTGGTCGAGCCCCCGGCTGTGAAACCAGACTCTGCTGAGCCCAGCAACAACGTCAATGTCATCTCGATGTCGTATGCGCCTACCGGCATAAACATTCACTACCAAACGCCCTTTGGACTGGGTGTGGCGCCGTCTGTTCACTGGGGAACTAGTGCTTGGGCCTTGATCAATAAGGCTACCGGGTCAAGCACAACATATGATCGCACTCCTCCCTGTTCTGCCATCAAAGCCATTACCCAGTGCAGTCAATTCTTCCACAATGTCCATATCGGCAATCTCAAGTCCGGCACGACTTACTACTACCAAATTCCTGCCGCTAACGGTACTACCAAGTCCGATGTTCTCAGCTTTACAACCGCCCAAGGTGAGGGTGATGAGAATGAATTCAGTGTCGCCGTCACCAACGACATGGGCTACACCAACGCCGTCGGAACCTACAAGTACATTAACAAAGCCGTCAGCGACGGTGTAGCATTTGCATGGCACGGCGGTGATCTCAGCTATGCGGATGACTGGTACTCTGGCATCGTGCCATGCGATGACAAGTGGCCCGTTTGCTATAACGGTACCTCGACAACTCTTCCTAATAATGTTTCAATTCCGCCCGATTACGATACGCCTCTCCCACCCGGCGAAATACCGAATCAAGGTAGCCCTCGTGGCGGTGACGTGAGCGTTCTTTATGAGTCCAACTGGGATCTTTGGCAGCAGTGGATGAACAAGGTAACCCTCAAAGTTCCTTATATGGTCCTTCCGGGTAACCACGAAGCTACCTGCGCTGATCATGACGCCCCCCCTCATATCCTATCCGCGTATCTCGACGAGGGCAAAGCCAACAGCACCAGCCCCAAGTCGACTCTCAATTACTACTCGTGCCCCCCTTCGCAGCGCAATTTCACTGCTTTTCAGTACCGCTTCCACATGGCAGGCGAGAAGTCGAAGGGCGTTGGTAACTTTTGGTACTCGTTCAATTATGGCCTGGCGCACTTTGTCTCCATCGACACGGAAACAGATTATGCTAACAGCCCGGACAAGTCGTTTGAAAGAGATGTCAAGGGCGATGACAGGCATCCCCTTGCGAACGAGACGCACGTCACCGATGCCGGTCCATTTGGCGCAATCAACGGTTCATACACGAACAACACGAACTTTGAGCAGTACCATTGGTTGGCCAATGACCTCGCCGGCGTTAATCGATGCAAGACACCATGGGTTATTGTCATGGGCCACCGCCCCATGTACAGTTCAAAGACGGCTGACTACCAGGTGCCTCTTCAGGACGCTTTTGAGAAATTAATGCTACAAAACAAGGTTGATCTCTATATTGCTGGGTAAGCCTATCCTGCAGTCATGTGTCCCAGAACACCGTACTAATAATTTATAGCCATGTTCATTGGTATGAGCGCCTTAGACCCCTTTACATGAACGGTACGGTCGACTGGCCGTCATTCGTCAATCACAGCACGTATAAGACGAACCCCGGCAAGTCGATGATTCATCTCATCAATGGAGCCGGTGGTAACATCGAAAGCCACAGTACCAATGACAGCAGCCACTATAGACCCGGCATAACTGAAGCTATTGATATGAGACATTTTGGCTTTTCCAAGTTAACCGTTCATAATGCGACAACACTTTCTTGGAACTTTATCTACGGTGTGAACGGGACGGTTGGCGATCAGCTCACTGTATTGAAGGGAGCCGCTTCGACATGCCCTGTTTCTCGTCCTTCCGGCTCCTCTAGCCCCTCTAGCCCATCTTGTTTCTCCGACTGCTCCGACTCTTCTGACTCCTGGCTCCTCTGGCTTTTCTGCCACATCTCATGCTCCAGCTCTCTTTGGGGATATCTGAAGCATTAGTCTCTGGGGATCTCGGTATAATGGGTTTACTTATGTAAATGAAGAAAGGAGGATGATATTGAAGAGGATGATGAAGTGATCTAGTCCAGTGTCATCCAGGTCCTAAAGCACTAAAATAGATACCATGTTCTCCTGGCGGCCGCAACGGTGTTATCGGCATAAAGTTGTTTTCCCAAACTTGATGTGCAGTGCAGCGGGGAAGATCAAGACCTCATTGCATCATGCATCATGCCTTAAGTGTATCGAAGTGCCTAGATGTATCACCATGATGGGTGTCAGATCAAAAACGTAATCTTAGAATTAACTGCCTAAAGTCAGATCACAGTCACAACCAGCCATTCGAGGTTCTTCGTTTGTATCCAAGACTCCGAGAATCAAGGTTGAATCTACATCGGCCTCCCAATTTTGAGGTGAGATCTTGAAGTGACGCGAGTAAGATCTGAGATTTTAATCATATTCATAGGATGTGAGAGATTTTCGATGTGAAACTGGTGAGGTCGCCCTCAGCAAGAATCAAGACGAAACTCAAGAGGAGGAACCTCGGTCAAAGGAATAGGACGATAGTAGTAAACGGGAGTAGAAGATTAATAATCTGTAAGATATCAATGAGGAAGGTCCGCAGCCTTAAAACAGCAATGAAGGAGGATAAGATAGGGGTTACTAATAGGACTACTATAGGAGGTGGCTTCTAAATAGGAATCCATATTCTTAGAAAGATAATACTTCGCCCTGGAGAGATACAACGACGACTCTGAGCTTTATTGCGCACGCCTTGTGGAAGATGCTCCAGGTCCGCAGTATCAAAAGTAGTAGACGATTCGAAAAAGACGATTCCTTGCCCTGTCTGCTTCTCACACTGCATGCGTCAAAACTAGGTCAAGGGAACAAATGAAGTTCAGGCTAGATAGTTGAGGTCTTGCTTTGATCCTAGCATGACATCACATTGATAACGGAGGCTGAGCAGAAAGCATGCGCAGCATCTGTCATGCTGGCTCTACAGGGTATCAACGATGTGTTATATCGTTTGACATGTGATGGCATGGGCATAGAACAGAGACTTCCCGTGTCCTCTTTCGTTCTATTTCCACTGGACCACTGAAACACTCGAGTGCGTCTATCATGCTACAATATAAGCAAAAGTCCTGTCTAGTCCAGTAGAAGGAGGTCGACGAAGATGAGATCGAAACCAAAACTCACCTAGCGGTCAAACATGCAGCTTGGCCGGCCTGATCAAAAGCAACGAGACAGCAACAGTGAGAATGTGGTAAGCAGATGCTTCTCACGAATCGATATTGAATAGCCAACCTAGCTATAGTGTATTGCTAACCATTGGGTACATACTTCGTTTTCCCTCTGATTATCTCTGGCTTTTCTAATGCCAAGCCCCCAAAACAATCATGGGGGTCAAAGTCCTGACATAGAGTTATCAAATCCCTGAACAGTTGCTTCCTGTCTTCGACACTCATCACGAAAAGTAATACACTTTATTTAGTGCTGCTGAGAGAGAATATTACGTTGTGAAACTGCCTGAGAATGTTAAATCAGCTTCGTCTTTTCTTGATGAAATCCAGGTCCCTAGATACAGCCGGCGAGTTCCCAGTTGAACATTTCACGAATTAACTTCTTTTCTCTCGTCATGATGGCAACACAATAGATCAGTCAAGGATCCTTTAGGCTCTAGTAACCGTTTCCCTCTTCTCGGACCTGCAAAGTCCAGTTACATTGTCACTATCGGGAATGCCTTTCCAATCCCATCGGATACAAGTATCTATCACGAGACACCTTTTCCGTCTGTCTGTATCCCAAGTTCCTACTGCCTCGTGTGTATATGAGAAAATCCACCTGAGCTTGGGTTGTGTTGAACTTGGGCACCGACACCGAAGCTGCTCCTGATCACAACACAGCCTCTAACCATCGAACAAAACTCGCCATTAATATGAGAAAGCTTATTCGGCCATAAATAGCAAGATATTACTACCAAGAGGTCAGAATTTCTCGCTTGGCACCGCTAGTCCAGATATCACTCCCTTCCACGTCCACCCTCAGCAGCAGCATGTTGGCGGCAATGACAATGGTTTGTAATGCCGCTGGAATGGAAAAAAACCGTGCTCTTTGTTATTGTTGAAGCCGGCCTCTTTGCATTTAGAAGTTGTAGAGCAAACCTTCAGTAGTCCAACGACGGCACAGCGTTTGACCGAGGTGTAGACTATGTGATAGTGCTGCCTTTCCAGAAGGTATGCTTTAACTGTAATAAACAACACAGTCCAGTAGGAAAGGAGTAGGGGCTCCGATAGTACTTCACACAAACATATGACTATCCTTAGACTAAAACTGCCCTAAGATTTCTCAAAGATACGTATCGCCTAATCTAAGACTTATATCGCTTTGTAGTAAAAGTCTCGGATATTTTGCGACCGGCGTGCCCATGCACTGTGTGAAACCCACGATAACCCATTTCCACCACCAGATATATCCTCGGGGGCCCGCTACATTAAAAGTTCACTGACCTTTCACTAGCATTCTTTTATTCTCTTACTTGGTATTTGATTGCTTAGTTAAGGGCTTCTATAAGTAGATCTTGGAATGATATCAAATTGACTTGAGAACTGGTGCACACGGTTGTTAGTCAAGATCGTATATCAAAAGCTCAATCCCCATGTTCACATTGTATCCGAGCTTAGTAATGTTGCTGAAAGCCCCATGTGTTCAAAACTGATGTGTGTTGAAACCTTGTGTATTTTGACTTCCTAATTCTCCTTCAGTTCTGTATATTCCGCGGCAACCTTCGGTTGACTCACTCCTTCAGCCAGATTAACTTTTCAGATAACATGAACACCATATTGAGGTGTGTTTTCTCATGAAAGGAAGAGCGGGCTTTTATATTCAGAAGAAGGAGTCATATATGGTACTAACCTTGCTGCCCTGTAGCTTCAAAGACAATTATGTGGGCATTAGAGTCATAATGCTCTTGTGGTGAAAAAAAAAAATGTCTCCTTAATTATCGTTGATGCTAACCTGTTATTTACTTTAGACACCCAAAACATAATAATCTAGTTGCCGAAACCCTTTTATATAGGCAGAAAGAGCTTGAGACATCGTATTTCGATGTTGCCTCCTGAGGTATTCTTGCAAGCACGCACCCCGTACGTTGTGGATCATGAACCAGCGATAGCGATCAGGTATCCACGTCAAGCATAGCCCAGACATCAACAACTGCCGAGACATCAACAACTGCTGAGACCTCTATAATTGCTGTTACCACAACTGTGTAGCATTGAGGAGGATTGATAAGCTTCGTTGTTACTTGGATTACCATCGAGGTTAGATTCTATTTTACCCTATATAGGCCCTCGAGAGTATGAAACAAAACCGGTTTGTAAAGATAGACCTGGCTCCTCCCGGAATCAGACGGTGATGTATTTCTCATAGATGTGTTTGCTTAGTGGGTTCAGACTTTAGCTTCATTTCTCGTCGACTGCCGATATTCTGATGCGTTTGGAAAGCTCATAATAAATAATTGTATCTGTGAGTATCCTTTTTGTCCGTCTCTAATGATACATCATAAATAACATCAGCGCCTTAGGAGATTCCTCAAATGTAATCGCTGTGTTTCACTGGACAAGTCGGCTTCTAATACAACGAGCTGTTCCACGGGTTAATCGAAACTCCCGATGTCATTGGCCATGAGAATTCAAGGTTGAGTGAGACCAGGTTCTTGGTCCCATATGTAGCTTTAGATTCTGCGGGTGCTTGCCCTTTTTGCTACTGGGCTTGAACTGATTTAGTGATTCCCTTACTCAGCTCCGAACTCCGATACATACCCATGATTCGCTTACCACTTCCCACAGGGCAGGTACATTCATTTTTGATGCAATGTCAAAGAAACCAGCTCGGACTGTTGGATGCGCTGCTCCTGTAGCACCCAGACTCTTTTTCCGATGACATGTTCCGCAGCAACGTGGTCGTGAAGGGAGGACATGTGCAACTAGATACTGAAAGCAAAGAGTAGCTGGTTCCTTCAGCAGGGTAATTTTGTATAGGCCAGGGGGGGAGAGATATGCTCAAATCCGCATGATCTCAATTCACACTTCCAGTGGATAGACACGTTTGGAGCTATTTCACGTAGCGAGATCTTCCCGTTCTTGCTCCTTCCACAGGCTCTGGCAGATGGTGCGGGCACCGAAACATGCATTCGACACGACTATGCACACATAACATAACGCCATGACTCATTACAGACGTAAACGGAAACTTCACCGAGACTATGATACATCCTCTCGGTCGTCGTGTAGACGTCGCTGTCGGTGGGAAGGGTCGACTAGAGACAGGAAGCTCGGTAGACTAACTTGAGAGGATTAACCAATATGAGAAGCTGAATGTGCTTCTTTGAGATCCTTTCGGACCCCTCACTACCGTCCTTCTGGGCAGCGCAAACCAAAGGATTGTCTACAGCATGGGCAGGTCTTAGAGGGTGAACTCCGAAGATGCAACCTGGTTAGTATCTATGAGACTTGGAGCTATAGTGGAGTTTCTTCGCAGCAGAAACGTGAATGATCAAAACCCTAGCGATACTCACATACTCACTACCTACATCGATGGTTCAGGGCAGCTAATCCAGATGCTGAAGCTGGTCAACCAGATTAAAACGGAGCGAGATGTAAGCTCCACGACTGGACGTTCCGCAATGAAGCAGGACAATACATAGAATCGTTCCAGCCTTGTCATGTTCTATTTATGGGTAATTTTGTGTAAGCCGATGCCCAAGTTCGGCACATGGGACCTCAAATACATCAACCCAAGGCATTAGGCGGATAGTTGACATGAATTCATCCCACAGGAACAACTCTTTCTCTTCCATGCCGCTAGCTATCATCCTATTCAAGGTTGCGTGGTCTTGGTCACTGGGTTCACTGATGCTGCAGAGAACTAGAAGCCAAAGACGAACGGTTTGTAGATCAGTGCTACTATTCCAGACTTTTTCCACGTTGGTGTTACTGGACAATATCTTCAGCAACGTTGAGATACGTGCTTGAGCAGTCGAAGGATAGGAGCGGCATCTTCGTTTTACAAATATGATCCAGATAATGGACCCAAGCCGAAGCGCCTCTGAAACGATGTCACAAGACGTCATCGATTCGGATGATGTTATTGGTTGTTGATTCAGCAAGCGGTGAGTGACTGGGTGTATAAGATAGCCCATTTGCTCTTCATCTACCCAGATGGCCTCACCTCTGATCACCAGCTCGACCTGGAGCTGTGTCGAGAGTGTATTCAAGTCAGCAATGCACCACAGGACGCTGGACAATCGCGCATCTTGCATCTTCTCGTCATTGTTGATGCTAATCAGCGGAACAGGCAGCATCTCTAAGCCTGGGCGATGCAATGCGGTGATGCTGGCCATGTTCGCGGACAATGGGAACTGTGGTTTCGTGTCATGCAGCAATGCTGCCGTAATATCCACCCTGAGTGACTCGTTAGTATAGAGACTTATAGATCATAGAAAAAACAAGATATTCGTCTTGCAGAGCCATACCATGAAATCATGAGTATCAGGTTCTGGTTGGTCTCCAAGGTAGGGATACCACCTCTCGCTTCAATTACCATCCGCACACCCTTCACATGGATCATCGCTTGGTCGAAATCCAGACTAGTAAACTGATTCATATTAGCTGCATGCTTAAGAAATAGCTCACCATCATTAGTGTCCTACATTATAACAAGCCATTGCAATCACCGCGCTAATAACATCATCAGAAGTTGCGATGCTCGCATCGGGGCTGGCAAGTCTGGACTCGACGCACTGAATGGTCACGAGAGAGCGGTCCAACGCCAGGGACCGAAGCTCTCTAGCTGATTGGCGGTATAACGGGATGAGATCATGAGGTGAAGTGAAAAGACGTTGATAGTGCTGTAGAAAAGCGGACTGTTGGAAGGCAAAGGGAAACCAGAAGGTGTTTGTCAAGCGGGCTGTGTCCTATGCTTCAGCAAGTGGTGACTAATCGGAGGAAGACCTGGGTACCTTGACCAAAGCCCATTGCATTCCTTCCGGCGACCATGATCAGAGTGAATCCATATGCCGAGAACCAATCCTCTCCCCATTCCTTTTCAAAGGTAGATAACGTATATAAAATCGGCGGCATCGGTAATGGTGAACTGTATGATGAAGAAGTGTCTCGTACCATTAGATCCGCCGTATAGGCTTGTGGACGGGCATCATCTCGATTCGTCGAATCTTTGTTTCTGCGAGTATTTGGTTGCGTCTTTGAGGTATCTGCGAGCGACCATGCTAACGTGTCGAATTGTCGGGCCTTGGGTGGCTTTCTCCGGGACCTCCCAATGTCGACCATGAGATGATGACGAATTCTTGAGTCGAGAGATTTGCTGCGAATGCGTCGGGGACCAGCGTTGCCGTCATCAGTATCCAAAAATAGAAGGCGTCTGTTCTCTGAGCGCTTGTCCATCACCAGCTTCTGTGATTTGTAATTGAGTGACAGACGGAGACTAAGGCCAAAGACCAAGTAGAAGGCTTTCAGATGGCTATCCGAGATACTTGCTTAGAAAGATTATGCGTGATGTTGTTCTCAGTTGGCAATAGGGTAGTTCCTGTAGCAAAAATTCCCCCGCTACTCACATGACGAAATTGTGTCGATCACTGCCATTTTAGTAACACCATTTACCATTTTAGGCCAAGCATGATGAATAATGAGAAAGCGGCTGAGGCGCAGCCTGCATGGCACGCATTCGCCCGCAAGGCCTTATCCCCGGAGTTCGAGACAGCGAATAGGGAGAGGTATACTAAAAAGATACGACCGTCACTCGTTAGTAGCCACCATCGCAGCACTACAGTCTCTCGACCTTTGCCATTTTCAATATACCATTGACCTTTTCCGGCGACTAGGTAACGATAACCATACGCGTTCTCTGCATAGAACTCAATCAGGTGCAAACAGAATCCGTCTTGCCCAAGTCGTTTCGGTAACACCGTGATCCTATTTGGGGATTTTCAAGCGAGCAAGACTTGCCATGGCTTCAACATCCTGGCATTGGGCGAGGTCAACTATGAATTACGTATGGTCGTGCGGTCGCTCGGTTTGCGAGCTTGATCCGAACTGGGGGAACGGAATGAGTATAAATACGGAGCAAGAATCGCCCATGAAAGAGAAACGACAAGAACTGAAAAGTAGATTCATCACTACCTACGACCTCAGAGCCAGCCTATTTCTCCAAAACCTAAACGCTGCATAGCATTAGCTTTATCCACTTCATTGCCACAACAACCTGATCATCTCCAAACACGATGACTACACACGAGAACATTACGCTCTACTGTGAAGGCACCCCCAACCCACTCAAGATTTCTATCGCGCTCGAGGAACTGGGTTTGAAGTACAACGTATGAATCCCTAGCATCAATGCTCTAAAACCCGATAAAAAGGGTTCATACATTATTTGGAGATTCTGACACAGTCTGTACCCAGGTCCGCAGGATCAATCTCTTTGAGCTTGAGCAGAAAGAGCAGTGGTACCTCGACATCAACCCTAACGGCCGTATTCCTGCCATCTTTGACACGGACGAGAATGGACAGGAGCTCAAGATTTGGGAAAGTGGCGCCATCTTGCAGTATCTCGTGGACCGGTACGACAAGAACCACAAGATCTCGTATCCCCATGGCAGTAAAGAGTACTGGCAGATGACAAGCTGGGTGAGTTTAATAATCTTCCCCGTTATCAGATTGTGAAGAGAGCGTAATCACTAACCAGGGGCATTGATCAGCTGTTTTGGCAGGTGAGCGGCCTTGGTCCCATGCAAGGCCAGGCAAACCACTTTGAAAGTATGTCTTTACTAAGCCACCGTTGCATCATTAGCCCAAAGCGATGCAGGGAGAAAGTCGTCACTGACCTGAGCTAAACATAGTGTCTGCTCCCGGCGACAAAGCATACTCATTGAACCGCTACATCAACGAAACGCGTCGTCTATACCGTACAATGGACAAGGCTCTTGCCGAGAACCCTTCGGGGTACCTTGTTGGTGATCGTCTGACCATCGCCGACATTGCTATTTGGCCATGGACCACCGCGTACAGTAAGAAGTTCCATCCCGATGACGTGTCAACGCGAGTTCTTGACTGACCGTTCGGCAGAGTACAGTGGTCTATCCCAAATTGACGAGTTTCCTCACGTTAAAGACTGGATGTACAGGCTTCTCGCGCGTCCTGGGTTCGAAAAAGGTCGCAACGTTCCCAGTCCCCATATCTATCTTCAGCTTAACGAACTTCCGGAGGAAGAAATGAAGAAGCTGGGAAGGGAGAGATCCGCTTGGGTTCAGGAGGCTATGAAGCGAGATGCTGCTGAGTAGCTCAAGGACCCATGATGATCTTGGTAGCGTGTACCGTAGCAGCTCTAGCTCAACCAGGTAGCTCAAGTACCTCTATCATAGAACAATAAACAGCTTGTTATTGACGTTGCCTGTGAGTGTCTGAATGTGTAGAGCCAAACCTAGGATCTGCTGGGTAAGCAGACTCGCGGGCTTGTGTATATCCGCTATGGGCACCAGCACTTGTAGAACCATGTGACTGATCGTATGAGCCAGTTGTGCCAGTGTAGCCTAGAGTACCTGTTCCTGGGTATCTGGGTCCATTAAAGTCATGGCTAGGATGGTACGGTGCCTGACTGGTAACTACTTGCCAATATCGACGCGTTTGTCTGGCTGCTTATCCTTTTTTCTTTTCAGGCAGCTCAGCATTCTCCCCGTCCTTCTCCTCGGTCTTCTCCTCGCATTCCTTCAACTCTTGCGGAATATTCTCGTACTTGGCTTCTTCATCACTTCAGAATAGCGCTTCCAACTTCTCAGTGATATGTTGAGGTACGTCGTAGTTGATATGAGATCTATGCCCATCAAGACAAATGATACCAGTGGCGACGCTCTCTGATCCTCCTCGCTTGTCGACCTCCCCCTGGGCTATATCGATGAGGTCCTGCTCATTAAGGTCGCCGGGCATATTCTGCATCGTGTTACCGAATAGGCGAAGCCTGATTACTCAATAGCATGAGCGACATTAATCAGTTACAGGCTCTGTACCACTCACCGATTATTCGAGAAAGTCTTCTCTGTATGGGAACCCTGATAAATGTTGGAAGTGAATGACTGTAGTATAATGAGCGCCCGTGTGGGCTTGAAAACAAATCTAGTTTGAGACTGTATATCGCCACCGTCGCTAGTCCGCCGACATGCAGTAAGTCACCATGTAACGTTACGAGCGAATGGCGGGAGAGATAGGGCACTTACATGTGAAAGTTGACCAAGCCCTGATCTTCTCCAGTCAACGATCTAGTTACGAACTGGTGCTAGAATTGAAGCTATTTCTAAATTAGCTGACTTTTGGTGATAGATTAACTGGACCAGGCATTCTGTATAGAACTAGAGCGGTTATATATAAGGACCTACTCCACACATCAGATATTCACTCACTATATTCCTGCATACTGAATGTTAAAATCACGGAGCTCAGCACGCATTCTGGAGATCTCTCTATGAGAAGCATCCCATTAGATCAGAAGCAATTTTCATGACGCGACTAACAATAAATTTTAGACCAGTCTTAAACTAGTCTTAGACCAGCCTTAGGGTAATTTTAGTCTAAAGATAGTTATATGTTGTGTTAAGTACTCTCGGGTACCCTCTCTTTTGCTCCTCGCCTAGTATTATAAGACTCTGTCAACCATATAGGATGTAGTGACTATGATGTTGGGTTCTGGCATCGGATGTTTGAGATACAATGGGCCATCATCTGTGCAGTCGCTATGTTTGGTGAAACTCTAGTCCCTGACAAACTTTGTGATTTGTAGGACGACATGGTTAGCGGTGGTGTTGTGGTTGAGAAAGGTAACGAGGAAGAAGAAAAAAGAAGCAGGGCCTGAAACGCAAATTGAGCGGTAGGTCACAGAAGTTTTGTCAAGACTACAGCCACCACCCTAGGCAGGTCGAGCTTTAGCACCAATGACGAACAGGCCTCTACCGCGACAGCCTTTCACACCAGGTATACTCGGTTCAAAGATACCCATCTGAGTAGTAGACCCTACCTCCGCTACTACCACTACCACCTAGCTCAAGACTCCCGAAGCTCGAACGACTACTGGATAGTCAACTCGCGACTCTAAGCAGCCAATCATATCAAAGAACGTCAAGCCTTAGGATCAATGATCGAGGGATATGACCGTCGCTACATCAGATCAATGACAATCCGTACGACGCTGTTAGCAGTGGAGAATATTGTACAATTATAAGGTTATATTGGACGAGAGCGCTTGCCTACTTGGGGTTCGTAAATTTGAGTTTATTGGATTATGTGATAGGAGGTTGATCAACTAAAATTAGGAGTCTTATGCCGTGTAAATGTAGTTATGGACCTCATCGTAAGGTTGGCTTAGGTTATAGATCGGTTTGAGCTAGTAGTTTAACATTCCTATTGGATAGGAAGTCGCGAACATGCAACAAAGGTTATCTAAAAACTCAGCATGCAATAATGACTGCGGTTGAGGTTTTTGCTCAAGATCGAAACTCACCCAGTGGTCGTATAGTCAAGGACACGAATCAGGACGTGTGACAAGATGGAGACATGGACCTGTTCAGGATGAGTACTAGGCAGATGGCGGCTTCTGCTGCAAGGGATATCTTATGTAGGCCTTCAAGTGCTCGTTGTTCTGTTGATGGGGGTAGAAACCTGGAGTGCCACTGATGGCTTGATGTGAAACTACACTTTGGTCTAATCTTCTCAGCCAGGGATCTTCAGCTCCATAAACGACTCGAGCGGGCCTTTAAAATCTATATTTGAGTTTCTTTGCAGAGATATGCGAAGGCAATTCATCGGGGTTAGAGTCTGACTCGGAGTCTGGTTTATTCTCTGAATTGCCCGACAAAGTCATTGAATGTCGCCATTAGTGCTCAAGTCTTGCTTGTTTTCGTCGCTGGGTTTCTCTTTGTAAGAGTTTTCGCGAATGGTCTTGATGAAGTCGTCAATCTTGAACTTGATCGAGTCACATAGAGATAGGGGCTTCTGCCGCACTGGTAATAAGACCGGACAAGGCGCTGAGATGGCATGCTCTATGAGCGATATTAGGTTAATTATGTACGCATAGTGAACCGCCCCTTATTAGGCTAGCTTAACACACGATAATTACACTCCGAAAGGGGCATCGCTGGTCTATTTCCCCCAACGGAAGGAGTAGGACTAGCGTGCAAGGTATCTGGTTCACACATATAGCAAAAGTACCATCTCAAGACGATTAAAAACAATCTTGGCTGATCAAACCGTCACAGGTGACATGGCTATACGTATTGTTGTTAAGTTTGAAAAGCTCACACCAGAATGCCTACAATTGAGGTTCAACTTGCCGGCTGAAACCTCGTATACCTGCGCTTTGGTATCATGTATTAGATTACGCAGCATCATGGTACACCATGCATTGTAGGCAGGTCTGTTGATATTCTCAGGGGTTCTAAGCACCTATCCATTCATTAGCTCACACTGACCATGTCGACTAGCTCTTACCTTTCCTGGTTTTTAGTAGTGCGTCAACAACTGCTGAACGTCGGAGTCGAGGTCGCTTTCATGCATATAGACTCGGTATACGGTCCTCGGCTCCGTTTTCTCAATGTCTCTATTGCCTTCGAAACTTTTCTTCCTTCCACCGCCACGACAGGATATCTCAGCATTCGCTAGGACTTTCTAGCAATTGGCAGTATTATGTTCCCCATCTGCTTCAAGAGTCTATTTCTTTACATTGACAGCTTTCCGTCATGATTTTTCTGTCACCTCGTACCTCTTGACCTCTTCCTCAGTTTGCTTATTAGCAGCTAGTTGAGCCTTTTGAACCTTCCTCCCGTTATTTTCCTTCTCTTTCCTAGCTCCTTCATCATCCTACATATTTTTATTCGCGGCCACCCCCATAACCTTCTTTTTTCGCATAAGCCACCTTTCGCTCCTTTGCTTCTTTGGCTCCCTGATTTCTTTCAGACTTTTCTTGATTCTATTTCTCCTCTTGCTTTTTTTTTGTCTTCGGATACCTGATCTTCTCCAGCTTTCCTCGCACCAGCCCTGTCCTCCTCTTCGACCCTCTTCTTGGCTACCTCTTCGTTCTGCCTCCTCAGCATCCTTTTGCAACCTGGCTGCCATGTCTGCGCAGTCAGCAACCGATGGATTCTACAAATTCCTGGAGAGGGACGAGGTAAGGGACCAGAAACATGGCACACCAGGGTTGGTGAAACACAGCACGACCGAGCTACGGTACTGGAGATACGTAGCGACTTTTCGGAACCATCTACAAGCGAAGAGCCACTTCTCGCTAGGGCCTGGACATACCAAGAGGCTCTGCTTTGTCCCCGCCTTCTTATGGTTTTCTCTGAAGGCCAACGACCTGCGCTCAGATGCCCTGAGAGACTTCTACGACTTGATGGCAGTTTTGTATGCACATATCCGAAAAAATTAGCAAGTCTGCAAGCCAATCTTTCAGATTTTAAGGATGACGCTCCTTTGTTCCAGTTGGAGCAAGAATGGGCCACTATTGTTTCCGAGTATAGCCGAAAACCTATCACCTTCTGAAATGATAGATTGCCGGCCCTCATGGGCATCGTAGCTCTGTCGGAAACCCAGCTACACTCCAGATTTGGAGTATATCTCGCTGAACTTTGGTCGAAAACACTCAGGTGCGATTTAATGTGGCACTCTGTCAGTGGATCTTCACCACGCACATCCCATGCATCTTATGTCGTGCCCTCTTGGTCTTGGGCTTCGCGTGCTCACCCAGTTCGTTACCGGTGGAGAGGAGAGATCTGGCATGACGAAACGCTCGCTCGAGTCCTCGGGTGCGACATAGTTCCCATGAATTCTCAGATACCTAACGGCTCGATCAAATCCGCCAGAATCACTATTGAACGTGTTTCAGAACTGATCAAAGTCTCGGAAGTTCAACGCACGGCCAACTCCGATTCTTGCACTGGCAATATGAAAACAAACGATGAATCGGTGGAATTCATATTCCATGATGCTCCTCAGCCACAGGACATCGAAGAATTGTGGCTGTTGAACATTGCTTGGGAAGCCTTATAACAGCCCTCATGAGATTGGCCTTGGCGTCACGCAAATTGGCCAAGTTGGACACAGTAATACGAAGTTATATCGCCGTCTGGGTATGTTTTATGACATGCGACGGGATAGAATGGGTGTAGGGCAAAAACATCAATTCACTTTAATATGAGGTTTCGGTCAAGTGAGTTAGTACAGTATCTAACAAATATACGACTTATTGAATTATGCAATATACCTCTCCATCCTCTCCATCTTATATCTTAATCTTTGTTTTAAGAACAAGCTTCGTGTCCGACAATCTGATTGTGTCGTACTAGGGTATCATAGTTGTTAAGGATCCCGGTGATAACCATAATGCGCCGTGTTGTATCTATCTGGGCCTTGAAATTACGGAGTTAGAAATTCCTTCATTATTTTCAACATTTATTTGGGCGTTGTACTGGATAGCATGGATCATCATAGATACTGACCCACTGTTGCAAATGTCTGAGACCAGGATATTTAGATCGTTTCCTCTTCTCAAGCAGGTTGCTCAACAGCACGTGATGAGCTGTCTAGTTTCTATCCAGCGTCACTTAAGCTCAAGATCACCCTAGGATAAAGGTCCCCGTAGCGTGTCATCCGAAGACTAAAAGTTAAATCTAGAATAGCTTCATCATCTTCGCCCCAGTCCATTTTTTATCATCGAACAATTACATTGACCATGGTACTCGTCGTCAACTCACTGTATATGGCTGTTTATGGTGGTATAGACCTTCCCTGGCCAGAGTCTTACACGTTCCCGTTGCTGGCAGCCAAACAGGAATATAAGCAACACGTGTTGATAGGGCGTGATAAGTTATTCATGGAATGAATCACAGAGCCATATAGCCTCTAGTAACTGTCAAGTGAGTACCGCTTTGATCGATGGGAACGGTGCGCTGTTTGAGCAGTTCATATTGGTGTTCCTCCCTTACCTATACATACTAAGAGGTTGATGGGGAGCCTTATAGCAAGACGCGTTCAGCCATGTTATGAATCATTCTTTGATGACTCTGATGTAGATAGGTAGCAAGGGGCTTTGTTAGGTGGAAAGCTGGATGTTAGCACCACTTTATAAAGAAGGAAGGATAGTAGTCACAAGTTCAGGTAGATGATGGGTTGTATCAATCCCAAATGAATCAACATACCGGTGCGGTCTTACACCTGTGAAAGAATACGTTTAAAGATATACAGCATAAAAAGCTCGGCATCTTCCTAGTCCGAGCGTGCATTAGTCCAGATCCAAAGAACTTGGAGCCTACCACGGAAAGATCATCAAAAGATGCTTTTTTCAAGTGCATCCAATGAGAACACGGCAAGATGGGACTGGCAAGCAGAATGGTGAGGTCAAAGCAGGCATCGTACGGCAGCTCCTGCAAGCGTGGCATAGTGTAAGGCTTACAGGCTTACCCCGAAGTGGGTCTTCTTGATAAGTACCGTACTGAAATGTTCATACTAACCCCCACCGGAGAGTCAAAGTAGTTTAGCACAAGCTCAGACGCAGTGTGGTTAGCAGATACGATGCAAGGAAAAGAGGACCAAACTACCAACCGACCAATCGGACGTGTGCCGTCGTCTGGGGATCCTAGCAAATCACCCCTGTAAGATGAGCCTAAGGGGGTACTCAATTAACACAAGACGGGTTCAGCTCTGGGTTTTGTACCTGACCTTGTCAATGGATGATTTCAACATATGCGAGATGCGTGCTAGAGGTATTCCAGAACTTATTACACATGTGTGCTACTGGTAAAGGGTAGGCCCTACCAGGATGTGACCCTTGCTTGTATAAATTCCTTTGAGACGGCAGCTCTCATAACCCGTATCCCCTGGCTAAGCCTTGTTTTAGCATAGGAGGATGTTCGTACTAGTTAG
This sequence comes from Fusarium lateritium, assembly GCA_014898835.1. NCBI lineage: Eukaryota > Fungi > Ascomycota > Sordariomycetes > Hypocreales > Nectriaceae > Fusarium > Fusarium lateritium. Next base: position 1,489 of record JAAVTZ010000797.1, on the reverse strand, counting down.
TGGTAGATCCGACCAGGGCCACAGAACTGTGACCCTTGCTACTCAATTCTCACACTTAGGCCTCGTGTTGGTGATGGTAGTTTGTAGAAGGCAGTTGTGTGGGCAATGGGTCATAATATTACCAAGATGAAAAGAAAAAAGGTTTTATCCATTACGGTTGAAGCTGGATTCCTTTACGTGTAGAGGAGGTTGTATAGCAAACCTATATCGATGTTGGTGTTGGTCGTGTCGTGTCGTGTGCTTGACCAGGCTTGGATTGATGTCTTTACTAGCTAAGGGTGGATACTAGCAAGGACCACAAACTTGTGACCCTCACTCTTCAATTGAGGAGGAAAGATACAGGACTATGGCCCTTAATCTTCTTTTGAGGAGACAAGAAAGTAGCAGGAGTAAGGCTTCACCAGGGACACAGAACTGTGACCCTTACTCTTTATAGAACTGGGATAATAGCTAAGGTAAGCGTGCCTGACTGCCATGTTGAAAATTTTCTCACAGATAAGTCGGCCTCCTCAAAGTCCATTCAATCTCTGCCACTACCGGATGAGCAGAGGTTCAAAGCCAAATTCGATGGCTCTTTTACTTGCCTATGGATACTAACCATAGCAATATCACCATTTGCAGTCAAGTCTTGCCCAACAACATGGCTTTCCACGGCCACGCACAACTTTCTGCAAGCCAAACTCGCCAGTCAGACTCAAGTTCTAAACCTATGTGGAGGTCCCCTCCGCGCATTGGGGGATCCTTCTCGACATGTCACCTGCAGCCAACGATACCGAACTCTCATACCTCCGAGCCTACCAATATCCATACTGGCCAAAGAATCCCAGTTTCCAGCTACTCTGATAAAATAGGAAGATATACTAAGTCCCAACAACCAGACCATCATCAACACATGCTGCAGACTCGGGAAAGGCGCATTGCCCCACCATCTCTATCCTCATTCTCAGCCGCCGCTTTGGAATTGCCCAATACAAAAGATGGTTCTTACAAGTTGGCGAAACCAGTTAAGAACCGAGTTGCACATCTATACGATTGCGGCAAAGCCATCAACCGTCCATCTGATCTCTCGTAAGCTAGATCACCGCCCTATCTTAAACGTTAATCACTAATTACTCACATCAAAGAACAGGCAGTACCAGATCAACAGCCGTAACTATACCTCACCCGGGTGTGATATGGCTCTTTGTATTCGAAAAGATCTGGCCAGGCATGTATGTATTCATAACCAACCTTGGTTGAAATTAGTGTTGGATTATTGCTAGTTACTTTCTATTGCGGTATATCATGTAATAACCCAGAGGTCTTTCGACCTTAACGCCTCTTTACGCCGAAAGGCACCGACTCTTTTCCCGAATATATATCCTTTCTAACCTTTCTAAACTTAACTATATAATCCCTCCGAAAACTCTATCCTTAATACCTATTTCCTATCCTTCCTTCTATATAGTCTAAGACTATAACTAGCTTATTACTCTCTTTAAGAGAGTAT
>JAAVTZ010000796.1:0-24248 GCA_014898835.1 Fusarium lateritium | reverse complement strand
ATATATAGGAACCTTACTCAATATCTCGAAGAGATAGATCAAGGCCACACAGCTAAAAGACACAGTGTTATTATTTTTCTACACAATAAGGTATCATTCCCCCCATGCTTTACGCGCGGTGCTTGCAACGGGACAGGAATGTAGGGTGACCGGTCCAGAGGCCCTGCCCAAGTATAGCAAGACGGAGGCGCTGGCGGTCAGTAATCAGATTGATCCCTCGTACGCGGTCTTCGACATCAGAGTATGCGCATCGGCAAAAGTACGTCATGCCGCCTGCTTGTCTGTTTCGGCTACAAGGAGTTGGGGGAGTTTCTCGGCTATATGTCGCATGTCGGCGCAAAATAGATTAACACCAGGGTGAACATAACTTAGTGCTTATAGCCGAAGTCGCATGACCAGAAACTTGCATTGAATCATTATTACGATTGACAACTGCACACTGTCTGTAGCTTAGCTGACCTGGCATAAACCCCTCCTCACCTGAACTGCTCCTCATCACATTCATCTACCAACCAACATAAGCAATGGCGACTCGCCCAGCATCGGCCGCTGCTTGGAGGATATCTCAGACTCTCTTGCCTTATAGTAGTACCAGGTGTTTTTCAGCTTCCATACCCAGACATCATGTCTACGATACCACGATTGCCAACTTAAATATTGGTAAGGATACTAGGGTCATTTATCAAGGTGAGTGAATCTTGCATCTCAATTGGTTTAGCAAATGAACAAATATTGACAGTTGGTCGCCAGGGTTTACTGGTAAAGCTGTATGTATTAAACCATGTTTCCCTTAATTCTCTAAGGTACTGGGCTGAGATCATATGAAAGGCCACCTTTAACGCTAAGGATACTATTGCATATGGAACTAACGTCGTTGGTGGTGTATCCCCCAACAAAGGTGGTCAAGAGCATCTAGATCTTCCTGTATTCGATTCAGTTCGTGAGGTAAGTCTTGTTCTCTATACCATGAAGCTATTGGCGGCGAACCTAACTCATTTGCTTCTTCCATAGGCTATGGAGCAGTTAAAGGCCGACGCTACATCAGTCTTTGTACCGGCACAGTTCGCAGCTGGTGCCATTATTGAAGCAATAGAGGCAGAAATACCTCTAGTCGTGTCTGTGGCTGAGCACATCCCGGTGCATGATATGCTGCGTGTCCATGATGTGTTAAGAACTCAATCTAAAACCCGCCTTGTTGGCCCCAACTGCCCCGGTATTATTGCTCCTGAGCAGTGCCGTATTGGTATCATGCCACACAAACAGTACATGAAGGGCTCTATCGGCATAGTCTCCAAGAGTGGGACTCTAAGCTATGAAGCTGTAGGCTCAACAACGAAAGCTGGATTAGGTCAGAGCCTTGTTATTGGTATGGGCGGAGATATGATGCCAGGTATGTCCAAGATTTTAGTCTCGATTTTGTTTTTACTACCAGTAGAAGCAAGGTCTTGCTAAGGACTCTACTCACATCTAGTCTCTAGGCACAACACTTTTGGATGGTCTCAAACTGTTCTTTAGTCATCCAGAAACCGAGGGAGTCATTCTGATTGGCGAAATTGGTGGCGAGGCAGAACTCAGAGCCGCTGAAGCTATCAAGGAATACAGGAGAACAACGAGGAATCCAAAGCCGATCATAGCCATGGTTGCTGGTAAGACAGCTCCTGAAGGTAGAACCATGGGTCATGCCGGCGCACTTCTGCATTCGGGTGATATATCTGCCGAGGCCAAAGCCAAAGCTTTGGCGGACAGTGGAGCTATTGTAGTGCCGCATCCTGGAGTCATGGGAGAGGTGATGAGCCAGTTGCTTGCACCATCTTCTCACGGCATCTATGACAATAAGGCGGAATAGCTTCCTTTGAGCAGACAACAAATAAAACAAGAATTTAGTTTCTCTCGGGCCAAATATATAAACTCAAGCTAGATAGATTTGGAAAGCTCGACTGCCTTCTTTGCTGCCTCTCCAAACCCAGACTCAACATGGAACCCAAGGTTCGCATCCTCCAGCTATCAAAATGTTAGCAAAGAACCTATCTGCCTTGGGATGACTGAAACAAACAATTTTCAGTCCTTCAGGTGAATTGGTCCCCTGTAACCGAACAACAAGGGGCACACGTAATGGTCCAAGTTCTTTGGTAGCGCCGATGATGGATTCCGCGATCATGTCGCATTTGACAATGCCTGGAATAGGTCAGCTCACGCAAGTTAATCATTAAGATCCAACACCTCTCTTCCTTACCTCCATAGATATTAACGAGAATCACCTTCACTCGCGGATCCCGAAGAATAATCTCAAATGCCTTTTGCATGGTTTCTTTAGTAGCCTGACCTCCTGCGTCAAGGAAGTTCGCACTCGCTCCGCCGTGATGAGCAATAGCGTCGTTAGTAGACATGGCAAGACCAGCACCATTGACTACATTGCCAATATTCCCTTCCATCTTGATATACACCAGCCCGTACTTTTGCGCCTCAAGCTCCTCGGGCACTTCGGCTTGAACGTGTCGCTGGGCGAACAGCTCGGGCTGCCTTCGTTGCGCCGCATCGTCAATGGTAAATTTGGCGTCAAGACACTTGAAGTTAGCCTCGCCGGTGCGAGCCAGAGGGTTGATCTCTACAAGCGTGGCGTCTTTGCTCACAAAGAGGTCCCAGAGGCGGGTCAGAATAGCTCCAAGCTTCTCTGCCTCGGTGGAAGATGCACCGACACCCGTGCGGATGCGAGATACAAGATCTGGTGTGATACCTTCTCCAGAATTGAAGTGAAACCTTTTCACGCTCCCGCTTTGGCTCTTTGCTGTGTTTTCAATATCGACACCGCCACTTCTTGAAATAAGCACAACTGGGGAGTACCGTTCGCGGTCGAGGGCCAGAGCCAGATACCACTCTTCTTCACATTCCTCGAACTCTGCCACTAGCACCTCTTGGACAAGTATTCCGTCCCCCGATGTCTGCTTGGTTTTCAGACGATGTCCTAGCATCTGAGAAGAAAACCTTTCGCCCTCTTCAGGGACCTCTGCGATTCTGACACCGCCCTTGAATCCACTGTCGAATGTTCCCTTGCCTCTGCCACCCTTCAGAATTTGAGACTTGATGACACATTTACCACCTGCGAGACTAGTAATCAGCAGTCCATATGAGTTGATACTTTGCTAATCCCAGTATATGAGTTTACCATATTGTTCCATGATCTCCCTCACTTTGGCAGCCGTTGTTGCAACCTTTCCGTTCTGCACCGGGACGCCAAACTAGGTAGGGCAGTTTTGTCAACACATTCTATTCATATTCAAGATAAGGATTTCCGTAGACTTACATCTCTCAACAATTGTTTCGATTGATACTCTTGCAGATGTAGACATCGCTGCTGTTGTTTGATATCGAGCTGAGTTGTGAGAGTCAGCAGGTTGCAACGTCATCCATTACCTTACTGCCATGGATGCATACTTACTTTGGACTGCCAGATCTTTCGTGTCATGTGTCGGGCTGCCATTGTGAGATTGAACGAAGATGTGATTGATTCGGGTTTGAGTAAATCGATTCCGCAAGTGTCACGAACGGTATGAGGAGAAGGCAAAGAGGTTCAGCGTCATCACCCATATATGACGTGATGTAAGGGGGGTGTAAGATGAAAGGCTACACTACGGATACTCCGTAGCCGGTCGGACGGGTCGGTTATATCGACAGGCTCTAAGCTTCTTACCCCGCAACCTTAAAAGTAGTCTGTTTCATAATCAGTGTAATTTAAGTAACAAGGGAACCTCTTGTGACTCTACTGTGTTCTTTGCAGTATGTTATGCTCTCGCGGTTGATGGGAAATTCTTTCTTTTTACGTGGCGAGGCGTGCCGACGTTTTGTGTTATAGCTGTGTGCCTTGTCACTCTGCTTGCATGCATGTCAGCTTTGAACAATTCTCTCACGGTATTTACTTGGATCTCCAGCATCGTGGGATCAGCCAACTGGCTCATCTATTGCATCTTCCACATCACATACATCAGGTTTCGACGAGCCCAGATAGCTCAAGGTATCGTCGACGAACAGCGGCCCTGGTTCTGGCGCCACCAATAATACTACTCTGTTGTCTCGCTCTTCTTTTGTATAGTAATCTTCTTTGCTTGAAGGCGGGCACTTTTACTTTATTTGGGACTATAGGCAACATCAGTAGAATTGGGGCAAACGACACGGTATCAGTGAATTCTGCCTGATCGGGACGCCTACAGCCGAATCATGAAGATGCGTCTTTAGCTGCGTCGGCTTCCAAGACGGGTGTGGTAAAGAATCAATGTAAAGATTAATATCCGAGCCAACTCAGAAAGGACAGAAGATAAGGAGTCATGACCCAGAAAGTTGCTTCGCCGGCTGCCGATGTCGCTGAGGTTGGCTTCTGGGCTTCTAACGAATGATGAGATAGTGTATCGTCGTAGGATGGGGCCGCTGTGAAGACGCCCAGTGAAGAAGTAGAACCCACTTGAGAAACCAATGTTCCTCCTCTCTTATTGAAGGAGATATTTGAGTTTCACTGGTTCGGGTCCATAAGCAAGAGCTCGCTGTGCCCACCTCTGCTGTCTATAAGGTGGTAACAGGGGAAGGACCTTGATCACAAATAGCGTGTTGGCGGATTGTAAGCCAAAATGAGGCTCAATGGTTCATACGGGCTATGAAAGATATTCTTGCATTGTAATCTCGATTTGAGCTGATGATACTGCGAAGGTTTGGCTGCAGATGGTTTGGATTAGACTATGAGAAGCATTTGATCCTAGAGCCCTCTTGTAACACTATGAAAGCACTCGACTAGGTAGCGTTGTCTTCAAAGTCCAGGTCGAAGTCCTCGAGATTAACTTCATCAAGATCAACCCCAACTCCCTCTGTTAAATCCGGCTCTTCATCATCTTTGCTTGTCATGGCCTGTGTCTCATGACTTGTCATACTGCTAGCCACTGATATATCTTCATATAGAGGCCCGATATCCTGGAAATTATGCTTCGGGTTATGGAGGTCGGACTTGTGGGGGAAGCACTTGAAGCATAGCGAGAAACTCTCGCTGCACTCAATACATTCCCAACGCAAACCAATAATATCCTATGGAAATCGCCTATTGTTAGCTCTAGTCTGAAAAAGGTTATGATGAGTAGACTTACCACGAGACAGCTATCGCATAATACACCTTTGCTATGTCCTGCCTTGCTCTTGTGGAAGTATTCATCCCACTTCTCCTCACTACCGTCTGGCTTGGTCCTAGAAAGCTCTTTGGGCACAAGAATTTCAGTGATCCACGGAGACCGATTGGCAAAATTTGCGAGCTTCAGGGCTGACCACTCAGCTCGTTGCTTAGAAGAGCCGCTTTGCGCCCAAATGTCGGCGTTTTTTGAAACAAGTTTCTCCACAATGCCAACAGAGCCCGATCGTGCCGCCCACATCAAAGGTGTCCATCCATCATTGTCCTTGACATTGATATCTGGTACTTCAAGTCCTTCAAAGTGATCCAGGACGGAGAATCCTTGACTCGAGGCAGCGAAGTGAATTGGCCTGCGACCAAACTTATCGGCAATATTCATGTCTTCCCCAGCGTTGACCAAAACTTGAAGGGGAGTCGAAAGAAAGGCTGATGACTTTGATGCAAAATGCACAGCTCGACGACCCTGATTGTCTGAGACATTCAGACGAACATTTCTTCGGATCAGGAATTTCAGCAACGAAGTGCCGGCGTGTGGTGGCTCGCGCGACAAATCTGCTGCCCTTATGACCGGGTACGCCAATTTACCACCCATTTTATTGACCGGAACCTTTGCTTCGTCGACAAGGTATCGCACCATGCTGTAAAGTCTCCGCGGGTCCTCAATACCCAGAGCCGTGTATAGGATGGATTCGCCGTACTCAAGGTCGACCAGGTCGGGGTCTGCACCTGATTTCAACAAGATCTTGACAAGATCTAGAGATCCAGCACTGGTGGCCAGATGAAGAATGCTTCCATAACTGGGGCCGAGTATATTGACAGTAGCACCTTGCTCGATGAGGTACTCAGCGATGTCTTTGTTTCCCTTGCTGATAGCAATGGCAAGAGGAGTATACCCTTCCCGGTTCCGAACATCTAGCTTTGGCTCAGATCCCATGAGAAGCCGAAAGACGGCAACAGATGTCGTTTCATGAATGATATGAAGCCGAGTTCGGCCCTCGTGGTTGACTCGTTCGACAGGTACGCTGTATGGCTCGGACAACAACAACTTGAGAGCCTTCTCACAGGTCTCCGAGTCTGTCCCCTTTTGAAGGATGATATCAGCAACGTCATCGCCATCGGTGACGACTTCGGTGCTAGCACCAGCTTCAAGAAGAGCCTTAATACATGGGAAAGCAAGATTCCGGCAAGCCAGCTGTAGAGGTGTGTGACCGACTTCCTGTACATCTGCTGCATCGTCTCCAATCACAGCCTCCAGATCAGGCTTTGGGTCATGTTTGAGAAGTATCTCGAGAGATTTCAGCTCATTATCACGAGCTGCCATGTGTAGTGGTGTGCCCCATATGCTCGGGCTGTCGATGGGAATCTCCCTTCGGAGAAGATCAGGCAGGATATCGGGATTGTTGAATGCTCCATGGAGGGTGCCCATGCCCTCAACCCCTCTCCACATCACATCAACACCCTCGATCTGCAGCAAGTGCCTCGCCACATCGAGCTTCCCGTTGTATAAAGCGGTAAACAGTGGTGCGTCAGACTCGTCTCCAGTGTAGTTGATATCGGCCTTGTTGTCAAGAAGAAGCTTCACCATATCCAAGTCTCCTTCCCTGCAGGCTCTAGATAGTGGAGTTCTACTGAGGTAGCCGTTTAGATCAACAAAATCAACCTTTGCGCCATGTTTGATCAACAACGACACTAGCTCAGTATTTCTAGTGCAGATCGCACGAGTCAAGAGCGCGTCCTGGCCCGGGGGTACTATCTCCATACTTGGCTTGGGATCATTCTCGAGTAAGAGTCGAACAATGTCCAAATGTTCCTTTTCTACGGCCCTGTACAGAGCAGTACCAGAGGAACCTTTGAAATCTGGATCGGCTTTGCGACGAAGCATGATGCGTACACACTCAAGAAGGCCGCTGGCAGCAGCAAAGGCAAGCGGTGGCTCATCTGGATCATCTTCAAATCCAAGCTGTGCCCCAGCTTCAATGAGTATATCAACAGCCTCATGTGAACAAACCCTGATCGCCGCCCGTACCAAGTCCTGGCCCTTTGAGTCGCCTTTGACAATAGCGTCGGCATCAACGACGAGCTTGATCAACTGTGGGTTTCCTACCCTCACTGCCGCCATAAGTAGGCTGTCACCAGTGTTATCCTCGACAGTCAAGTCAGGCTTTGGCTCTGATCTTAATATGACATCCAGTGTAGAACGCTGATTTCGCCACGCAGCGATGATACTTGGGGTTGCCCCCCAGTAGGTACCGGCTATGTCAATATCAACACCCGATTTCAGTACAGATGCCAGCAAATTGGTCCGACCAGTTGCGGCAGCCCGATAAATAACACTCTCGGGCCAGGAAAAGGCCTTTAGGTCGTTGATCTTGGCGAGCAAGCCATTCATAATCTCGTCATCATCTTGAGCCGCGGCCCAAAACAAGGCGATTTTGAGTTCCTCTTCATTTGCTTCGACCTGATTCAATAGCTTCTCTACAATGCTTTTGTTTCCTGCTCTGACAGCTTCCGTGATAGAGAACCAGCAGTTGTCATTGAACCAGGGGTGACTGTTTTCAGACTCTAGCTGCTCATCCAGTAAGTCCTCGAGACCCAACCCGGCGAAAACAGGAAGCTTCGACGTGTAGTGTCTGTTATTTCTTGTGAAAGAATTAGAGAGGAGCCAGAAAGGAATCTCCCAGGCGGTTCGGGCTTGCTTGTTATTGAATAGTTGATGGACAAGCTGTTTGGGTCTGAAATGCCCGCTGGCCTTGTAGTGATGGGGCCAGAACCGAATGGCATACTCGGCAAAACTTGCCCTCTGGTGACAAATCACAACGGTGTCCAGAGGTGTCTCCAACGAACATCCATCCAACTTGGCTGAACAGAATTCGCCAAGCGTCTTTTGGGCATTTTCAAGCTGAAAGTACTGTAGACATGCTGTCGCTACTTCGCTGTGAATTCTAGCCGTCGACTCTTCCGCATTTTGGTCTTTACCCAGTCGAGTTACTGGATAGAATGACGGGTGACTGAACTTGACATCATGATCCTGAATAATGATGATACCACCCAGGGCCTTGACTAGTTCAGCAATCTCAGCCTCTTTATCAAGATCAGTTAAGATAAGTTGCTTGTCCTGATAGCTGTGGACCTTAATCGCTTCGACGAGAGCATCGGGCGACCAAGGTTCGGCAGCGTTCTTGATCCAGTTGAAGGCTGTTTCTGCTTTTGCCTTGAGACCTGGCTCCAAAGAAGACAAAAAGACGTCCACGATGGTTTCTGGTGAGACAGGGAACAGGTTTTTGATGGAAGCCGCAATCTCGTTCTTTGAACTGCCTCGATGAGACGAGCTAAGCCAGGTCAAGATGAGGTGCCCCAGGTGAGGTGCGCTATCACATCCCTGGAGTAGATCGCTGATATGTGATCGAAAGTCGCCGTACACTGGCCGTGCAGTTACTAGGTTATTCAAGCACGACTCGAATGCCTTGGGTAGCTTGTCGGTTGGCTCACGCTCGCTGAAAGAAGGGCATTCGAAGAGATTGACGTGCTTTCCGTGGGGAAGATTCTCAATGCCAAGCCCGTCGCTGGAGTGAGTTGTGATGATCAAGCGACATGTCGCTGTGCTGTAGCTCTGCTCGCTCAGCAGGCGGTCCATGAACCATTTGCGTTCGTGAAGCGGGCATTGATCAAAGCAGCTGATGAACACAGTTAGGTCGCGAGTGATGGTGACTGCGGATCTGAAACGTGAATATATGTGATATAAGTCCCGAACCGTCCAGGCACGTGTCTCGCTCAAGAATAGTAACTCCTCATGGAAGAAGCTTTCGAACTCGTCCCAGAAGTGACAAGAGAGAGTATTGATAAGGTACGTCAACATAGATGAAAGAGTTGAGTACCGGGAGTCATTCTGGTCAAATTCGAAATAGATAACAGACTTTTGTGGAGGATCAGCAGTATCTGAGTCGTGGGAGGCGTGGAAAAGACGAGATACTTCCGAAACGTCTACCAGAGGGTTACTATTCCCGTGGAGATGTAAGATCCTGGGCCCTGAAAGCTGTTTCACAAACCAGGTATAGGACTCATGTTGGCGCAGCCATCGTAGCACAGGAGGATCTGGAAGAACTGGATCAAAGGGAATCCTCATTGCCCGAGTCGGGGGCGCAAGAGATAGCAGACGAGTTTGGAGCGGGAGGAGACGATACCCGATTCTCATAGCTAGTGGTTGAATTGTGGTTAGATGATGAACCTTGACCCATGCATCATGGACGGAGAAGACTTACGAGCACCAGGTCCACCGAACAGATAGGACATGCCGCTGAAACGAGAACTACCTTCTTCGCGAACGATGTCGAGGTGACTAAAATCATTCCATCGCCATCTTCCAGTCGCTTCAAATGAATGCCCTATAAAATGCGCATATCTCCGGAAAGGAGTCACAGCTTTATCAATGTCCACATCCGCGTAGTCGAAGTTTTCAGCGCTGGAAGAATTGTCGCCAGCGGGTTTTTCTGCAAGACTGCGTTGGACATCTTGAATGAAGAAGTTGAAAACAGAAGCTCTGTCCAGTAGCTTCGTCGCCAAAAAGCTAGCATTGGCGTGGTTGACCTGCCTTGCAAGATGTTTGACCTTCACCAATGTCATATCTTTGATCTCCGGGCCTGGAAGAAGAATGAGCCTGTGCAACTGATCCTCAAGGTCATCTTGCGACTGAAATCTATGAGGCACGCCGAGGAACACCTGACTATAATTAGCAGGCATTTCCCATATTAATAACATGGCTTCACTTACCAGACCCGTGGTAAGCATAAATATCTTTCCACATCTTGCAGGGTCTTGTGCAGCTATTGAAAGTGCCTGCTCAAATCAGCGAAGAGACTTATTTGTGGCATTGTCTCTAAATACCTCTTTCACGATGATGCCTCCCAAATCATGGCAAACCCAAATGATGGGGCGATCGGTCTCGGTCTGGAATTTGGCTCTTAGACTCATGTACTCAAGAATAGGAAAGTCCTGTACTTTACCTCGTCAAGTCTTTTACGGACCTCGACGTATTCGTCGAGGAGGTTTTCTGCGAGGGCTCGAATGCCGTTTGGCTGATAGAGGACCGAGTCTTGACTGATCTCATACGAATAATCAATCTCCCTGACGGACATATGCACGAATAACTGGCTTTTCAAAAACCAGTTTCCGTTGCTGTCTGTCCAAACAGTCTTGTAGTCATCACGTATACCGTGGACAGTAATGAGACTATTTATATGTAAGCAAACGGAGCTGAAAATACTAGTTGCCAGAGCCTTCATACTCGTAATCATCATAGGCAGAACCAGACCAACCCCAAGGATAGTTGATGTCAAGCCCAAGTTTGTGTTCCTTGAAAGCCTCTCGTTCCAATTCAAAAAGATCATCAGTTGTCGTCTTGATGCTAATCGTATCTTCGTTATCTTGTTGCTCAGCGTCGATATCGCGCACCCCGTTCAGGTTTGTATCTAGAGCTAGTGAAGGCCCAGCGTCTGATTGATCCCTGCCTTCAGAGGATGGACTAGGCAATCCATTTGGTGGGTCTTCAGAGGCATCCATCATTGCTGTGTCGCTGAGGACATGACTCGATATTGAATGAAACTGTTTATGAAGGTATGGCTGGAAAACAAAGTCCTGCCAACGGAGTTTCTGCTGCCTAAGGCCAAGCCGAGGGCTGAACAGTCAATGTGGATCTAAATAGTATGTATCTTTTGGTCTCCACAGTAAGCTTCCTTTTATTGGAGGCATTTGGTGATAATGCGGTCAGAGTTGCATCGTCACGTCGAATTGCAGGGGTTGGACTTGGCTAACGTCTTGTGAGCACAGTCAGGTCACAATCAGCTTACTGTCTATGCGACTTATCCCTATGCTGTTCACGATGCTGAGATTGCCTTGCCGTTTTCATATGTAATATTCACCAGTGTAAGAAAGATTCCAAACTCCGATTAACCGACTTCAGTCATATTCTGCTGTGATTATTTCCAGGCCTTTTGCCCGTCCGATATGACCCTACGGAACGTGACATCAGATAGATCGTCCAGGTTGACGCTACCCAAGTTCTCATCGCCATAACTGACAATCTTGTTTGGACGCGTACCCTTATCCTCGGCATTAGGCTGAAATATGATTGGGTCGTCTTTGGCTATTTTCTTGAAGAATCCTTTAAACTTCGTCTTGAGATCCGTCTTGCAGACGAAATCAAGTTTACACTGGAATCTTTCCTCATCATCCCTGGAAATGAGAACTGCCAGCTTGAGTGATGCTGGAATTCCGGCTGGTTGCGATTGGTTCTCAGAGACTACCCATCTTGCAATGCGGTTGGGAGGTGTATTATTGACAACACGCTTGGTGCCGCTCAGTGTGATGGCGTCTGAAGTAGTTGTAGTGATTGTCTTTTCCCACTTGCCAGTCAAACTCAGTTGACCAACTTGCTGCACGCCGACTGTAGCCTCGCCGCCCTTGGTAACAGACTCATCTTGTGTTGTTGGCATGAGACTGTATGTGTCGCAGAATGAGATTTCCCTGACTTCGATCTCAGTATCACTAGCTTCAGCCTCGAAGAGCAGTTCGATAGTGGCCTCGGAAATTCGACGGCCGTTCTTGGGTTGGAAGAACCACTGCATAATCATGAGGGTTGCATAGTATTCGCTGTCGGGAGCTAGAGCTCCATGTACGACCTTCTCAATACTACAGGTAATATCCACAGAACCGGTACGCTGAAGAGCTTCGGATCGATGGAAGTGGTTTGGCGCAACATTGAAGACATGAAATCCGCCCTCGCTCGTCTCGTACATGCCCATGTCCAAGCATTCAGCGCCGTTCTCATGGCCAAAAGGATCATTTTCGTCAAGTTCGGACATATTGTGTGAGTGAGTCGCAGAGTTGTAAGATTGAGAAGGGCCGGAACGGTTGTTGGAAGACAAGCTTTACACCAAGGCAGAATGAGGCTTTTTATCAGATCCATTTGGTTGCTCCATGGAACAAGCATAATCGCTAAGTATTGCCGCACAGTGTGGCTAAGTTTCAGCTGTCATGGGTGTATCTGCAGGTAAGCGCCCTAGTTCATCCTTGGGACTTTAACCGAAATACACAGGCCCACCAAGATAAACAGGCTGTCGTAGAGCCTCGTCTTGTTCGGTTTATTGCTCGCCTCTCGTCCTTTCGCTCGACAAAGTCAATCAACTGAAGACAGAGTACAAGATGCCATACGATTCAGAACCAGACTATGCTGATTCCCTCGATGGGTATGAGTCGGCCTTTATTCAGGACGCACTGGAAGATGAAAATGGTATCTACCCGCACCCAGAAGAAACCTACGACACTCGCCTGGAAGCGGCACGTAGGATGATCAGGGACCAACAGGACTTCACGAGCCAAACCCAATCTGACGAATTCTTCCGCCAGTTCAGCGATATAACCACGAAAAGCTCAACCAAAGCTGCAGGTAACCTCCTTCATGTATTAGTCGAGGTTGTCAAGCATAATGGCCTCAAACCTGAGCAAGTGGAACTTCTCGCTCGGCGATTAGTGGAAGAGGCTCCGGATCTGCTCCAGTACAAGAACAAGGACGGACAGACTCCCATCTTGATGGCTATCAGAACTCGCCAAGATCGACTTCTCGACTACATGATTTCTGCCTGCGTCAAGCACAAGAAACCGCAAGTCAGTGGTCAAAGTCTTAACACAGCCTTGTGCATCAAACATGACGGGAAAACCTGCCTCCATGCTGCGTTCAGCGAGAAGCTGAGACCGGAAACCATGAAGATGCTGATTGAAAACGCCAGCGAAGAGGCTCTTGGTATGGAGGATCATTCCGGCAAAACCCCGATGCACCATGCCGTCCAATTCAAGGAATGCACGGATGCGAGAGCAGAACTCATCGACTTGATGATTCAAAGGGACTTTAAGGCCAGGCTGAATAGGCCCATGTCAGAAAAGACCTTTCTTGATACATGCGATCAGAACGACTGCTCTGTTTTCCGGGAACACAAAAACACAAGGAAAGGACCCGAGGAGCAGTTCAAGGTTGTCCAAGCCTCTCATCAAAAGAGGAAAGAAGCTAGAGGCGTTCCCAAAGAGGTGGAAAGGCCGGGTCCGGCTCCTAGAGAGCCCAAATCGCACGCCAGTACAAAAGAAGGGAGGCCAACTCCACCAGCCAGAACGCCCGGAGACCGTGATACCGAAAGATACGGTCGGGGCAACGGCCTGGCACCTTCTACGGATGACCGCGAGCAATTACGGCTGCGGAAAAAGGAAGAGGAGCGTGCGAAACAAGAACATGCTGGATTATCTGCCAGAGGCGACCGCCCAAGAGACCAAGGCACGGCTGAACGGGACACAAGTCGGTATCGGTCTTCAAGATTGAACGGGACCGATGGAGCCAACGATCCCGAAGCTCTAGATTCGCCACGGCATGCTGAGCCTACCTCGAACACCGGAATCAAGCGAAGTAACACGGGCCGCGTTGAAACAAGAGAAGCAGAGAGTGAGAAGCGAGTGACAAAGCCAAGTACCACGGCCAGGAATTACCAAGACTATCATAACGTCATGACGAACCGTCTAAAGAACTCGGACAAGGTCTTAGAGAAGCTCAAACTGTATTACATGAGGACGCGCAATGCCGAAATGGCCATGTTCTTTCTATACGGCAAGAATATGGATGGTGAGTCTAACAGTTCAGCACAGCACCATGACTATCGTATTAACTTGACATGTAGATATTCAAATCGGGTTCGACTATTGTGGTTTGCCATGTCCGATATCGTGGAAGGAGTTCACCAAGAGGTTTGGCAAAGACAAAGAGGATGGCTACAAATTCGATAGCGTCCTTCAGTACGCGACGTTTCCACGCGTCGAGGTTTTAGTAAAGGGTCGACCAACAGGCAGCCAAGACAAGACTGATCACCAAGCCAAGGCAAGTCAACAAGGAGCCAACAGCCGCAAGGACATGAAATTCTTTCTTGATTGGCTATACAACAAGGGAGTGCGTCACATCATCAAGCTCTCGGTCGAGGATTCCGGAGACTCGGGCCAAAAGGTTCATAGCGATGAAATCATACAATTGGCCTTGGAGAACTTTGTCATTGAACATCTGGACTGGCAGAAGGCGGATTTGGACCCAGAGACTATACTACACATTGGCAGTAAGGTGAAACTATCGCAGAGCTCGTCATCCGAGGGTTTAGACAGTGCTGAGAAGCTCCCTGAGCGACAGCTAAGGAAGCTAACATTGGTCTGGAGTGGCAGCAATGCTGTTCTTCGAGCCTGGAGTGAGCAGGACGCCTTGCCTCTGCTGCCTTATCTTCAAGAAGTGGACATTATTCCACCACCGCCTCATCTGGTATGTTGATCTAAATTGATACATCTACGTTACTGTTTATGGACTAACCGTCGCAAGACTTACGATAGCCCGTATTGGATTAGCCAACGAATCCAGGAATTTGAGCGTAGGCTCAACAAAAACCGAAACCCTCCGCAAAAATCACCAACTCATGCTAGCAATCATGTTTCCTTTAGCGGCACAAAGTCTGGTCGCATTCACGTGAGACCTATTGATCCAGCAACAGGTAGCACATTGGGAGTGTCATCTAACATTGTGTCTCCCATAACCACCTCGACTCCGGATCAAGGTGTAAACGAAGACCGATGGCTAAGGTGCATTGACGAATTTGCGGGTGTCATGGCTCCATACTGGGAGAGCACGGTCACAGATTTCCTAAAAGTTAGACAGAACTCAGGCACAGCAGAGCAGATTGAGAGCGATGTCGTCGTAGCTTTAATCGACGATGGTGTCGATAAGTTTGAGATTGGTCGGCCGGGTCAAGTTCTGGAAGGGAAGAGCTTTGACTTTCATAATGAGAGAGTCAACCCACCGTATTTGTCGGCACAGGGTCACGGTACAGTCATGGCCAGCATGATTCTACGTGCCTGTCCCATGGCCAAAGTCTATCCAATACGGATGAAGACTTTCAACGGCGCAGATGGAAAAAGTACTATCCATGCAGGGTATGCTGCACGCGTAAGTATTACCAACACTCGCAGTTGTATAACTCTGAATGCTCATTACTCGCAGGCAATCGAAGCAGCTCTGGACAAGAAGGCTACAATTATCTCTATGTCATGGACATTGCCAATCGAGAGTGGGAAAGACCACATGAAGGATGAATGTGAGTTACTTATATCAACCCCGGGGCGGGGAGATCGTTTGGTTAGAATAGTGGTGCTAATGTCTTGTCACAGTGCATGCTGTTCTGGAGAGAGCTGTAGAAAACAAGGTCTTGATGTTTTGCTCTGCGCCTGACAAGGGCAAATTTACTGAGCTTGACTATCCGAGTGGTCCATGGCCCAAAAGCTTCTTCCGCATCGGTGCTGCATATTCGAATGGAACCGTTTTCCAATGGACACCAGACGTCGGTATCACGTACATCTTGCCTGGTGTTGATGTAGTCCAGGGCCATATTACAGGCACCTCTTCTAAATCAGCCGAAAGCGCAAAGCATAACACGAACTTGACTGGCTCTAGTGTTGCAACAGCATTAGGAGCCGGCCTCGCTGCCATGTTAATCTATTGCGTTAAGGCCAGCATTCTAGCAGTCAAGACGGCGAATCAGAACAAGGCTGCAATTCAGGCCATTTCAGACGACCGTGCAATCCAGGTTGCCAAGCCGGATGCTATGAAGAGGGCTTTTGGAAGCTTGGGATCTGTTACTTCAAACAAGTTCATTCAGATCTGGGATGAGTTGGATAAGGCTAGAGCCATCTTGGAGAGATGGGAGAGAGAGAAGTCAATTCCAGAGGCAAGGTTGAGATGCACACAGGAATTCATGGAGTTTGGAATCAAGCTTGCAAGCTCAGTAAAGCAATAGCCTTCAGGACCTAGCCCTACAGTGTAGAATCAACTGACAACGTCCCACTACATATGCTTCATCTTGAAACGGGTTTTACTCTGGAATACTCAACTTCCTCAACGCATTCTGCCCGATTTCAGTTAGGTCCTCGTTGGAGAGAACCTCCTTATCAAAGCCGTGCACTATCTGATCCAATAACGCAGCTGCCATCTCAACTATTGAAATATGGGGTAGTCTGATCAGGGCATTCGCGAAACCTTGGAAAGCTTGTCTCATCACACCTACGTTGACGGGGTTAATTAATCCCGGTTTTGCCACGCAGGCCTGCATTCTCCCATTCGACAGCTGTGCACGTTCAAGAACGTTCTTCTCTACCTGGCCCTGCACGGATTGTTAGGTTTTTCTTTTCAATATCAGGATAATAAAAAACACATACTCGCATCACACAGTAGTCGCCTAAGAACCAGGGCTTTTGACTAGGATCTTGGGTACCATTGAAACCGCTTATATATAAGAAGCGAAGAGGTGTAGGCTTGTCTTCACGTGGAAGTTTTGCAAAGGTGTCGGCTGCTGATGTAGCATATTCGAGGCAGACATTATTTACATGTTCCCAAGAATAAGCCTTTGACCTAGTCGGTGTGATCGCGATGAGCCTGCGCGGCGTTAGGTCGTACCTACGACTTGAGTTTGGACTTTCACATACCAGATACACGCGTCCGCGTCAGAAATCACGGTTCTCACGTTCTGAGGATAATCGTTGAAATCGGGACAAATGAGAGACGTGAATTTGGGTTGCGCAATCTGAGGGTCCACGTCTTTTGGAATGTGGGTTTCGCGACGCCCCAGAGCCACAACTGACGTGATCAGTGGGTGCCTCAGCGCCTGGCGGACAACCTCAGTCCCTAGATAGCCAGTCGCACCGCCTACGACAACTTTCATGAGGGCGAGATGTCTGGAATAAGCTGTAAGTCTTGGATGATGTTGAATGGGGTTTAGAGTAAGTTGATGCAAACTGTTCTAAGGATACGGTAGTTTACTACCGGTAATTATTGTGACCTTGATTACGTCATTATGGTAATGTCAGCTGGCTACTGTGTGTCATGCGTCATCGGGCCGCAGCGTGGAGGGCTACCCTGCAGTTTCACACTCAAGATGCAATGAATCCTTGTTCTGATTGATCAAAACGCCAGGACACTATAAACCGGTACTAGATGTGATCTCAAACTGCATGAAGGATTTTCTTAAAAACCCGGGTTATGGTAAAATTCTGTGGTTGGATCAATGATCGAGTTGTAAAATTAGCCTGGGGGATGATCCTGACTGTCAGAATGCAATGCCGGATTGTGTATCATCACCAAAGAATCTGTACACCGTCGCTACTAACAGAAGAATATACCCCAAAGGCTAATCCTAGCCCCTAACCAACCTTTCTGACCCTGACTCTAGCTATATCCTAACCTTCTAATTTTAGCCTAGCCCTAACCTAGCCCTTTTCCCTTAAGTATGTAGCTTTTATATAGCTATTCTAAAGATTAAAATTAGAGATGTTAAGGGATCGTGGAGAAAAAGGCGGAGCCCTCTTATCTTATCTCTTTTTTCTCAAGCTATGTTATTATTATTAAGCTTTTGATAGGGCGACTTATCATCCTGGCTTTTGATTAGCAGGGAACTTCCTAATTAGGTAAGGTTGGTGGTGTATGATCCCTTGGCGACGGTGTATGACTGATCTGGTGTTGATGAAGATGAGTACAGAACGTCATTGTCTTACTGGGATCCCCCTCGATCATCACACAACCGTCGTTGATTGGTGGTTCAAGAGCAGCAGGATCTAGTTCATGGCCCGTGCTGTTCTGTAAGCACTAAAACACGGTACCTGCTCATCAGACTTGAGAACCGAGACAGAACTTATTTCGATGACGATACTACTACAGCTGCACTCCCTGTTACGCAGCTCGACGACCCATATACCGAATATGGAATCTCTCTGAACAGAGAAAGGAAAAAGTCGGCCAATGGAACTACTCAATCGGCTTTGATCGATGCCAAGACTGCAGTAGAAACTTCAGAACTGGTATTCCGTCAGTTACAGCTCATGAGCCCATCAACGGTGCCAACAGTCAAGACGGTGACGAACCACAGCATTCGGACAAGGCACTACCATCAGCTCTAGTCTCTCGAGACTCATGATGTCGAGCCCAGATACTGGAGTCAGGAGGAGAGCTTTGGAATTAGATCTCAAGCCTTTAGGCATAAGGGAGCTCCTATGAGGAAAGTCAATCACTCTTAGAAGCCAACAAGACTGATAAAAGCTAGGTAGTCTTAATTTGCTATTACCAAGTAAGTATTGTAGATATCAATGTGTGTTGGTTCTGTGTTGCTGTATAAGATATTCCCTGAACACCGTCGTCTTTGTGGCTCCTAATCATCCTTCAACTTCAAGCTTCCAGGCTGAGAGAAGATCGAAGCTCTCTCTCTCCCAGCCTCTCGTTTAAGGGGAAACCATAGCCCGCTCTGGACTGAGCCATCGCTCTGCAATCTTATCGACCCACTCATTGGCCTTGCTTGAACCTAGCATATGACGTACTGCAGCCATCGCGTTCCTCACCCAGTTCTTTAGATACCACTGATACTCAAATAAGTCACAGATGGCAACGAACTGAGCGAGAACTACCATCGCAGCTTGGTGCCTCTCGTGTATTAGGGCAAGAAACTCCTGTGAGACCACGGCTGTCCACTTCAACAACCAGACAAAACCATATCGCAGGGCATTGTTTTTCTGTAGGTGCCATAGCCTTTCCTTCTTAAACTCCAAGAGCCGCGCAGCACCGTCATGAACTTCTTCTAGGCAAGTAATGGCCGAAGCACAGATTTCGCGCTCAGGTTTGCTAGCAGGGGCGCCCTCCATCAAATCTTCTAGGCATTGTATTCTGAGTGTGTTATACCACTCTGAGATTTCTGCAGACGTAGACCAAAGCGGGAATTGGTTTGTGGTTGTGGATGCGTTGATCAAGTGACGATAAGCTGTGGTCTGAAAGGTTCCTGTATCTAGCCCTGCCTTCACTATAACACGCGTGCCTCGGGTGACGGTGAATATTTCCATCAAGTGACCGAAAACGGTTTCTGCCCTGGCTGCCTCTGTTGATCCTGACGATAGAGTCGACGGCGGAGCAGGGCTAAAGCTATGATCATCCTTACGCCGACTCCATTGGTCGGGATCTAGTGAGGGAGAGTTATCAGAGACGCTAGCTGTGGAAATAAAAGCTGTCAGAACAGCCATGGCGTATACCGGACCTGCTGGCCAAGACTGCTTTGCGCGGACTGCGAACTCTTCATTCCCAATAGAATCTAAGGCTTGTAGGTTGCTGCGATATATTGGCATGGCTTGGTCTTGGTGATAACTGAAAGCTCGCATGTAATCGTGACATGTGAAGCCTTGATGACCATTCTCACTCGAATATCCGCATTTGCTGGCTAGATGCAGGGCCGAAACGGCGAGTATACCGTGGAGGAGAAATGGATGGGACGCTGCGTCACTAACGATCGTGGTCTGCCATGCGTTCACAAGGGAAGGATAGCTGCTGAAGGTGTATACAGTCTCTGTATAGAAGTGGCTCATTAAATAGAGGTCGAAAACCCACGATGCTGCTCCAGAGTCGCTTGCTGAGGTTGGAGTGCTTGTATTGAAGGTCGGCCGGTCGCAAAAGTTGGAACTCGGCTGTGCAGGATGTGCGGTATCTACGAGACTACAATGCTCTTCTCTTCTTATGCAATTGCTGCAAGGTGCCGTTTCATCGCACTATCACCACTTCGATGAGTATATGCTTCTTAATGATAGATCCAACTGTTCCTGGCCCTGGGTTGTTGCCAATGATGGAGTGGGTAGAGTATTAGCTAACATACTTTCACGCGACGATGTTTGCAACGGTCGCATCCATTTCGGGACTTTGTGCCACCGCGTCTAGGAGGCATGTTGAACAAGTAATTCAAGGGCTAGTGAGGTGATGTCGTATAATACGAAGTCCCGATGCTGGATCCTCGGAATTCATGTAGCCGTTACGCGAGTCTCTTAACTTGAAAGTAAAAGCTGTCCAGTGTGGAATCCCAGACGACTGTGTTCAGTGGTCCTAGGGCCATCTACGTGGCGAGCGAGCAGACCGGATTAAAGCGGAACGAAGGAAACGAAGATGGCTGGAGTAGGTTGTCGTTCATCGTGGATGTAACGCGAGAAATTCGAAGTACTAGCCTGGCCCTGAAAGTAGAGGGTCTAGCTACACTCATGGGTCACGGACCTAACCATCCAGTAGTGGAAAGGCTAACTCGTTTCATTCGAACCTCGCGTTTATCCGAAGCTGAACTAACGGATGTTGAGACAAGGGCGATACAATTAGTAAGCCGCTATACCTCACTCAGTTAATCATCTCGGACTTCGGATATGATGCTGGTTGGTTGTTCCCAGACGCCATGCATTTTAGAGTCTAGGTGGACTCTTATGTTACTGCTGGTTGCAGAGTGCAGCTTTCTCCACAAAGGTTGACTTCTTGTCTCAGTAGTCTTTGCTCTTGGATTGGAAGTGCAGGTCATCGTTCACTTTATCAAACTTGCCGTTATTCTCTTGCTCCCTCGCGATTCTAGTCTGTGCATTATCCCACCTGTCTTCATATCCTTCGAGACGTATTATATGTTATTCCAGAAAAATATTGCTCTACTCCAAATACGAAAATCATAAGCAGTGTAAACTGATTGCTCGTTCGGTTTCTTCAAAGTGAGCAAGTAACCAATCGGCACTACTTACGAAGCAACAATAAGCTAGCATCCAGTTCTAGAACTAGAGTAAGCGAGGTTACGTCGCTTTCAGACTGTGGCCCTGTGGTTTGGGCATCTCTGTCGTATTTTTCCCGAGCCTACTGTCGATCTCAAAAATGAATACCATGGTGGAGTGCTGCATTGTGTTATCTTGTGTTGACGTAGTTCTGGATGTCGCTTGAACGAAGAACGGAAGAGGCTGCGCCCTTGTCTTCTTTGATTGATGACCTGAATTATGCGCCGATGTCTACCACACGGAATGCCGGTTCTTCAAGGCTCGGGCTTATGCCGTATGGCCCTTCATAGTTACCGAATTGGTGACTCTCGTAAGCTCTCCTGTATAATTGAGGGATATATAAGATGAGCATGCTCCCGGCATACATACTCACTTCAATCTCGCAATCCCATCATTGAATAAGTTCAGACGCAAACTTCAAATCATGTATACTCAGATCTTTTCCACTATGCTCCTACCTCTCGCCATGACTTGTCTTCTGCCCACTGCCTCGGTCTTGGCCTTTCCTTCTAGAAGCTCCTACCCGCCCACAGAGCTTAATGTGCGCCTCCCGCCATACCTCGATCCAGCGGTCAACGCCAGCGGCAACACTACCTCAGACTGTAGTGCTCCTAGATCATCCTTCGTGTCACCCCCTACTGGCTTCTTCGTCGGTACTTGGTCCATTAGACACACTTCCGGGACATCTTACCTCACTTACGGCAACCTACAGTGGGACCTTTACCCCGCCATGGCCACCTGTGAGAAGAATAATACCGTGGACTGTCTTCCGGGCACACTCTCAGGCGAACTCATTGAAGTCACGACTTGGGTGCCAGCTGATAATAAGACAGCTCTCAATGGCGCTATTGGTGGAGGTGGCCGGGGGGTGGCTTCCATTCGAGCATTTAATACGCCTCGACGACTGAATTTTCCTGCTTTGAACTCTGACTGGGATGCCGTCTTTGATAACACAATCTTGGCAGGTCCTGGAAAGGGATACATGCAGTCTTGGTCAGTGCTCTACTGGGGATTAGATGCCGAGGGATTCCCTTTCATGGTCGTGCACGAAGCACCGGCCATATTCCCCGACGGAAAGATTGGGGTTCCGGCTGTACATGTCATCAGTATCAGTCGAGCTGGTCCAGATAACGCGTCCTTGACAGACGCACTGGAGGCCTTGATGGATCTGGGGAATGCCGAATTGACAACTCAGATCAACAAAATGGGTGCAACTAAATGGGACAATGGCTTGGAGGGCGGACCAGCAATTTGTGGTTCCAAGTGCTTGAATAACGAACCGAAATAGGGGAAATATAGCAGGTTTAAGGTATAAGTAGGTGAAGGACCCTTTGTCACTTCGCTTAGAAAATAGCCTCTTCCAGACCGAAAACGTCAAGAAACGCATATGAGCCTACTGCAACGCGAGTTCGTTGGTCATATACTATCATACTGCTCCGTAACATGTACATGAATGACAAAAGGTCTTACAAGGATTAACCCGAATGTAAAGTCCAACGAGCCCGCGTAGATCTTTCATCCCAATCCACTTGACTTGGCCTTGTGTTACGGCGTAGGCCATAACATTCCAAATACTTGATATGTCACACCAGAAAATGTTACGAGTTCTCCGAGCCTCAGCCACCACGACGGCTCGGGTAGAATATATCCGGCCAAATTGCCTCACGTATCTTGCCTTGGTTCATAGCATTCGCCGCGGCGATCAGATTAAACCAGTGTCAAATCTTCAAAGCTTCCATAGATGGGAAGCAAAAAAAAAAAACAAAAAAAAAGGAAAAAAAAAAACCGAGAGAGGCGAGACAGAAACCGAAGTGTAACAGCTCAGCAGGCGTTTGTTCCACAGGCTCAAAATCTAGTTCCAGCTACCGTATGAGGATTTTACTCGGGCCCACTGCTTTTATTCGAGCCAACTGTTGTTGGCGGTACACTTCCAACGCCTTCCCAGATCTTGAGCTGTACGTCGCCTGTACTGAGCATCTTTTCGTAACCATTGGGTACCTCGTAAGACTCGACGCTATCTCGAAGTCTCCCATCATATGGATCCAATACTGTAAACTCTCTGGTTTCCATTATATCACGGTAATACAACTCCATACCAGTATCATTCTCCACGTCAATATTCATGTCCTTTCCTCGCCTCACCTGATCTTCGCGGTAAAAAGGGTTAGGGGAGAACGTAGAGACCTTCCACAAATGCCAGCTTGGTTCTGCTTTAATAAAGTCGTAAGCGGTTTCGTAGTCACAGACAATTGCTGCTGCTGCGGCCTGCATCTTCATCTCAGGGACCTTTTTTGCAAGGAACATGAGCATCTCGGGGGCCGGTCGCAGGGGCCACCAGATGATGTAGGGCATTGGGACTCCAGGCGGCCAACCCTTTTCGAACTCGGCGTAGTCGTTGACCATTATGCGACGGGCTGCTATGGCTTGTTGAATGTATAATACGTAGGGGGTCGACCTGGCATATATTGTGTCACTCTTGACCTGATCCGCCCACCAGCGAGCAAACATGGAATGGTGGAGTATACCACGAGTAACACAGTCGAGATCCAACTCTGACAATGATCTTCCTGAGCCGGCCAGCCTGGCGAAGCGATCGATGTTACCATCAAAGGCCGCCATCTGGATCAGCAATGCCTTCTTTACCGTCGGCAGATCTCGAGGCAAAGGCTCATAGAGTAATCTTGCCTCGTCATCGCTTAACGTGCCGTATCTTTCTTCCAATTCCCGCTTCTCGAGGTCGAGATGCATGTCCTCTTCGATACAGGGTAGAAGGTCCTGTAGGTGTTGGGAAACACAACTCTGTCGAGCTGTCAAGCGCCATCTCACTTCGGTATCGCCGTTCAAGTAGGCCGGGCTTTTACAAAACTCAGTCTCTATCTGACGCTGGCAGTCATTCATGACGGCGTAGCGAAATTGAGCACTCATGATCTCATCGTATATAAGTTTCCCGCCCTCTGTCTCGCTTTCTCGCGCTTCTTCAGCAATAGAAACATCGGGAAGAAGGTGCAGCTCCTGGTAGAGGGCGTGGTAACCTGCTACAGCACAAACACGGCCAACTTGATAACGCATATTGGGGAATTTGAAGGCCAGGGCGCGGTATGTGTCCTCGCTGGCGAGATCGGGATACCATATACAGTATGGTTGTTCCACCTCCTCCATCCGTTCTGGAATATCGTTACTCATTATGCGGCGAGCATTGCGGGCCCGTGCTATTGAAGACATGGAGGTGCTGAGATGTGTCACGGCTCTACTCATGGCAAATTTGTAGTGCAGACGAATGCCTCGGATGAGTGATGCTCGAGTGACATTATCATCAAGGAGCTGCGGGACTGCCTCACCACGGATGGCTTGTTCCTGGTCGTCTTGAAGCCCTTCGCAGCTACAAGTCATTTTTGTTTGTTTCTGTGTTTCCGGGGGGAAGGGG
>JAAVTZ010000795.1:0-50273 GCA_014898835.1 Fusarium lateritium | reverse complement strand
GGTTATAATGCCGCTGAGATAAAAAAAACTATATTCTTTATTATTATTAAAGCTAGCTTCTTTATATTTAGAAGTTATAGAGCAAACCTTGAATAGATATGCCTAACGTACCATTTTGCGCAAGGTCTAACAACACGAGTCGCAATAACTCTCCAAGATACATTCCAGACACCATCTTCTCAAACAAACCACCTCCTAGGTCCGCCGAAGTCTGGTCGACTACTGTATCGAGTCCTATGTGAGAAAGGACCTCCAGCTCGTCATCCTAGTCCCCCCATTCTGCGTTGATTACCATAATTACGTCCGGCTGACACGAGTCTGTGTGCTATGTTACGTCTTGGAATCGAGTCTCTCCAAATTCGTGATTTCCTCGACATATGCGGCATTTGCCCTAGTGCCGAGAATGATTGCCGCGAATGGTGGATTCTTTCTATTGGATGTGTACGCTCCTGCTAGTAAGGTACCGACGGCATCGTTGGCGAGGACACAGACTCTTACCAGGAAACAAATCTCGTCGAGTGATTCCTGAAGTAAAGCGCATGGATCCTGGCCAAAGGTGCTTGGGATATTCCATTCATTATGCCAATAGACGAGCGTGCCCCAAGAAAGCGAAGTCTGTTCACAAGTAGAGCTAAACGTGAAGCCAAGATCATAATGTGCTTCAGCTTGACTACTGCAACGACTAAGCAATGAAACACACTCGTGCAGGAAGTCTTGGACGTTTGCAGCGATGAAACCAAATAGAGGCTTATGGCTCGAATTTACTCGAATATCACGAGGCACAACATGCTTTTTCTGGACCACATCCAATGTTGAGTCGCCATGAAGGTTCACAGCACACACTCCACAATTTGTTCCGCCCAAGTAGACTGCAAAGAAAAGGCCTTTCTCACACCCAGTGGGAATCTGTGTGGCAAAGGAGGGTATCTGATAAGAATATTTGTCTTTTAGACCATGTTCTGATAAGTCGGGTCAGATACGAGATAGGTACGGTTAGATATGGAATGCATACTTATCTGCTGAGTGAAATGATTTGTGATTTCCCTGAATTTTTGGCTCCCAATATCAAACTCGCTGGATACTGATTGAGTGGTTGCCCAGTGACTGCCGTCCACACCATCTTGCAGCATAGCGAATGCGATTTCTTAGCACACTAGCAAAAGCCCACATTGAATACAAGACCCATTGGATGACGGCAAAAGCCTGAGAACTAATAATGAGATTGTCTATAGCTCCGTAGAGATTCGGAAAAGCTCAATGGGAGACTGGCCGGTAAACTCCGGGCCGGAGATCGGCAAACAAAGGAGTTTATCTACCTGATTAAAGAGCACAAGCCTGACTAGATAAAGAGGAATATCCGGCCACTTCGCATTTCTGCTTTCCCCGCACATTCCTTTCCATAATCAATCATGACCTTCGGCGAAGATACCCGTCCTTTGCAGGGCTGCGGAGCCCCAGACGAACTCGCAGCGATCAAGGCCAGCAAAAGCTTGCAGTGGGTGCCCCCAGCCTCCTCGAGCTCAGAGCCAACACCTGATGGACCTTTTTGGGATGCCATCTTATTGCTACCGAGATGTTCCCTGACCGTAACATCTCTAATCTGGCAACGTGATACTGTCGAATCATTATGGTCAGCGTACGTACTTCCGTTGCTCGTTTCTACCACATAAGGGTCCATTAGTAACATGTCTTTGCTGTAGTTTTCATGATATAATACCTGGCTTACACTTCATGCCCGATAGACAGACATTATTTGTCCCTCAGCCAGTTCTGCATGCATCCAATCTCTATTGCTCAAGTACCCCCCATGGACCTTCAGATATGGTTGAAATTGCGCCGCACTGCTTCACGGTTTTATCCAATGCCATTGCGCGCTCAATTATACCCAACAGCGCAATTGGGACGCCTATTTAGTCATCTGCTTCTCGAGAAGGATGGGCTATGCAGACTGCTCTTGCTATCGTCCTTGCTGGCCTTCTTACAGAGGGCAACTTCCGTGAACCAGGAAATTGGATTGCTATTGGCTATCGATTGATGCTGGACCATTGCCCTGCCCATGTTGAAGACACCTTTAGAGAGTGGCGCAAGCTGTTCAGTGGCCTCCAGATTATTGGCCCAGAGCACGCTTCTATTCATCTTGCCTGCCAAGTGATACCCATTGAAGCACCGTTGACGGCTCTTCGTATGTCTCCTCTCGATCAATTATACAAAGTGCATAAAATGATGCATACTGGTCTGAGCTATTTTACAGGACGGGAATTACCAACGATCTTGTCTTTTTCTTTTTTTTTTGGGGATCCCAGACTCTGCCATGATGCTCAGTCTACTAGCTTACTGTCATTGATGGCATACTCATCAAAGACTAGGCAAAGAAACTAGATAGTTAGTTTGTGGAATTCAACGGAAAGATAATTGAGCCTGACTAAAGCAGCAAGTTGTTTTACTAACAATACGTCCTGCATCGGCTGCTTATGTTATCAATCTACCACCCTGCCAGCAGCGGCGGCTTGTGGTCACAAAGCACAACCTCTCACGAGCAGGAGGAGCTGCTCATTTCAGCTCCAACTCTAAAATTTCATTAACACGATGACTCTATCTGGTCTCACTGGGATTTGATCATGATGACTTGGGCTGCCCTGATCGTCTTGTAGGGTTTACATGGCGAAGTTAGATAATCAGAAGGTTTGTGCCATCCTCCCTTAATATCTACTTATTTACTCAATAAAAAGCTGACTGTCGTCTAGATTTGAAGAGAACCAGGGTACATCTTGATATTCTGAAACAAAAGCACGAGCCCGAATCTACCCTCTGTGACAAATTCATCACTCGCTTGGAGAATAGTCTCCAGGATGTCAGCACACCGGATTTCTCGTATGGCCAGTAACCTCAAATAGCTGTTAAGGATCCAACCTTTCACTATACTTGGCAGATATTTGATCAGGTTAATTTGCAGTAGATCCATTTCCCTAGGAAATGCAAAATACTGAGCCTTTGACAGTCATGTGGCATCACATCCCGACGGGGAATGTCTAGAGCGTATTAGTAGGAATTTATAGGCCACGTTGATGTGATAACTTACATTCAATGTCTTTATCTTAATCTCGAGAGTAGGATCTTCGTCTACTACCACCGTGCTCTTTGGATGAAGCTGAAGACTTGAGAGTGTAAAAATGACTAACACCGTCCTCAACAGCGTGCTGGATGGCGATGGCCTTGGAACCACCCGTTACGATGATAACAGCCTCCCGAGCATCCAAAATAGGTTTCGCCCCAACTGTTAGTGCTATATCTGGTACTACTTCGATATCGTTGTTACAGAATCTGGCATTTGCAACCATTGTCTTATATGCGAGAGACTTGATTCGGGTTCCGCTGACAAGACTGGAACCTGGTTCATTAAAAGCAACATGACCACCCATACCGACACCACTAAGAAAGAGGTCAATGCCGCTGAAGGACTTGATTTTTATCTTCATAATCGTTACACTCCACGAATATATCAGAGGCATTGCAATTGAGTATATGAATGTTCTCTGACTGGACGTGGTAATGTTTCAAGAAGTTGTGGTGCATGAAGGAGTCATCTAAGTAAGAGCTAGTTTGCTACAGCAATAACTTCCATCTCCAGATCAGCAGGTTTTGGCATTCCAGTAACCTCCAAGCTTGAACGCGCCGGAGCATGCTTGAAGTACTTGCTATAGATCTTATTGAACTCGTTGTAGTCTCGGTCAAGGTGCTTGAAGTATACCTGTAGACGATGAGGATCAAGTTCAACGTGTGATTCACCAAGCGAATACTCACATTCGCCTTGACTACCTGGTCTAGCGATGACCCTGAAGCTTCGAGAATATTCTTGACATTTTGAATAATCCTATGCGTTTTCTCCGCAGTCGTACACTCAACAGAGAGATATTCGCCGCTGCCATCAACGGTAACTTGTCCCGAGACAAAGACGAAGCCGTTTGCCTTGGCTGCTGGAGACTGCGAGGGACGGATTAACACAATATCGAAACTATAAAGCTGCGAAGCTTACATATTTCACGCCAGACCGAGCTGTTTCGAACAAGATGCAATCTTGTCAACGATTCATGCCAGGGAATGTGGAAAGCTATTCCATACGTACGTGGCGCACAATTTTCTCCCCCAAAATGATATGTGATCTGTCCTGAGGATGGCACTGATGTCGAGGAACTCCGCAGCTGCCTGAGCCCTGTTTGGAATCTAGCACCGTAACCAGGCAGTCGAGCTGACTGCACAGTCCTTGCAAATCTGTGCATAGTATTCATCGATGCCGTTTCTTGTTGGTAGCAGTGAGGTTGTATGGCTTGGTAGTGACCAAAACCTCGTTTTTATGCGTTAGGGCATCTCGGTTCGCCGATCCGAGATTGGTGGGGCTTAGCGTTCAGGTGGTCCGAAATCTTAATGCGACATTAGACCGGCCCGAGAATACACGGCCCACGACTCATACACATTACCCAGCGTGACGAGTGTCCGGCCCGAGTATCGAACACACGCATGTGCCACTCGTTCGGAATTCGAACGGGGTGAGTCACAGCCTATTTCAGTCTCAGCTATTCTGTCCTTATAAACTCAACGTCGAGACCACATGTGCCATATAACCTTACACACTTGACGTTTGACTGCAAACACATCCACAACGATGCGCAATTTTTTTTCCCGATCGAGGGCCCTGTCCAACATCCTTGCTCGCTCAGTACACGCTCGCTCATGTCGGACTTCAAACAGTGCTAAGCCAGTTGCGATCCATGGGCACCCGGGAAATAGGGTACCACCCCTTGCAAGGCTGCCGACCAATACTCTTGTACGGTCTTTAGCGCTCACTCTTCTCATGAGTAAAAGCTGGATCATGCGACCTTCATTGGCCGTAATGAGCTTTCTATGCGAATCGAAGTCTGTATTCTTTAATCCTGATAAGAATTTGCTCCTGAATAAGATCATGAGATGGACCCTCTACAACCATTTCTCCGCAGGATCTAATGCTCAAGAGATCACCCAGTCTTTGAGAGAGCTAAAAGGTATAGGCTATCAGGGAGTTATCTTGGGATATGCCAAGGAGGTAGTGTTGAGAGACAATCAGGTTGATCGTCAAGCGGTGTGCGAAAATCGATACAGTGAGGCGTACTACCAAGCTATCAATGAGTGGAAGGAGGGAACTCTTAAAACCCTCGATATGTTAGGCAGGGGAGACTTTCTTGCCGTCAAGTAAGTTTGCATAATTAACATTTGAAATGATCATCGTTGATCAACTAACGATTTATATTCAAGACTCACAGGAGCTGGTCCAATTGCAACCGACGCAATGAAAGCCCTTGAACCAATGCCCGAATCGATCTCCCAAGCGATGAATGAGATCTGCAAAAAGACAAAAGAACAGGGCTCGCGTATTCTGATCGATGCCGAGCAACAGGCTTTACAAGTCGGCCTAGACGAGTGGGCAATTGAGCTGATGCGGGAGCACAACAAAGACGGGCGAGACATCATATATAACACCATTCAAGGATATCTCAATGCTTCCGAAGCAAATGCCAACCGACATGTCAAACTAGCGGCTAAAGAAGGATGGACTGCCGCCATAAAGCTTGTTCGTGGAGCGTATATTGAGAACGATGTTCGCTCTTTAATTCACGATACCAAAACGGACACCGACCGGTCATACGATGCAATCGCCGATATGCTCATCTCACAAAAGTTGCCAGAAGAAAGCAACCTGACGTTCCCACCAGCTGCTCTGTTCTTAGCTACACATAACGCCTCTAGTGCTAACAAAGCGATCGGCACCTTTCGGAAAAGAGCAGCATTGGGTCTACCAAATATCAAGCTAGAATGCGGACAGATTATGGGTATGGCAGATGAGCTGAGCTGTGCCCTCTTGGAGAGGTACGAAGAGTACCGAAACAACCCTCATTCCACCGGAGGCCCGCATCCTGGTGTATACAAAGCTCTACACTGGGGGACTGTTGCTGAATGTATGGGCTATCTCTATCGTCGTGCAGTAGAGAACCGAGGTGCAACAGAAAGGACTGAGAGTATGGTGGCAGCTTTAAAGAGTGAAGTTTGGCGACGAATTTTGCCATAGTTCAATAGAGAAGATGAGACGAACGATCCACCGAACTTGATGATATGATAGTATCTACATTGCATATACAGTATCAGTTCAATTGGAGCTTACTGGTCTTTGCAGCCTCTCGGCCTGAATAATATACCTGCTGATTTATCGAGAGCTTTGCAAAGAGCTCTCACAGCTGAACTAGCTCCGTTTCTAGTATGTCTGCTACCCAGCTCTTCCAGCGTGCGGCGGATTTTGTCGATCAGGATACAAACCATGTTTTCACAGGGCATCTGTTATGCACACAAGCGGCCTCAATTCAAAGATATTCATATAGAAAGCGGGGAGCAAAGAAGCAAAGTAAATATAGACATGCCCGGTGTTAATAGGAGCTAGATGAGGGCCCAGAGAGGTTGTTGATAGAGGCGATATCGTGGGTTGCGCGGGATCTCGGCCACCTTGTTTCAGACCGCATCATCACGGCAACAGAGGCGGCGATGGCGATACTCTTTGACGTTACTAAGGCAAGAAGAAGCCTGTCGTTGCTCAAGGCAATTTATAATTGTAATTTATGTTACGTCTTCTAAGCGTCACCGTCGACAAAGAGACGGTATACACTTCGCGAGTCTCGCCCCTTGGTTCTTTCGTCCTCGACGGCCTTGGCATATATATCAAGAACAACGCCTCCGAGCTTTGACTGCGCTCCCACGCTGTCTGCGAGCTCCATTGCCATATCCAAAACACCCTTACAAAGCTCAACACTAAAACCTCCTACAAAGTCTTTCTCGCTTGCAGCCCCAGGAGTGACGCCTTTGACCGGGTTCTGCTCTAAGCTGTTGTAGCAACGACCACTGCTCACGTTGATGACGCCTGCCAAGACTTTCGGATCCAGCCCATATTTGACTCCCATATTCATAGCCTCACACACACCCACAGTACATACAGAGCTCAGGTAATTGTTGATCTGCTTGGTGGCAAGACCAGCGCCAGCAGGGCCGCAGTGGAAGATGTTCCTGCCCATCATGTTCAAGATCGGCTCTGCTTGTGCGAAATCAACTACTTTACCACCAGCCATGATAGCAAGTGTGGCATTGTTGGCCCCATTTGGACCCCCACTGACGGGAGCATCAATGAATGTGCCAATACCAGACTCGTCAACCCTCTTGCCGACCTCGATGCTTGCAGCGACTTCGATCGTGGAGCAGTCTATGAAAAGTACGGGCTTGCTCTTGGGCTTCCCTGACAGCAGGCCAGTTTTTGGATTCATGAAGACTTCCCGGACGTGCTGGCTCTTAGGTAGCATAGTGATAACGACGTCCTTTTGCGCGGGCGAGATTGATCAGTTAACGCGTCTCATCCAACCGTCATAATGTGAATCGAAAACTCACCGTCCGTTCTACCATCTCTCTGGCGGTATTTACTGCCTCGACTTCACCCTCTGTATCTTTGATGAATTCTTCAAGTCGAGTTGCAGACAATTCGCATACTATCAGATTTGATGAGGGGTCAATCTTCTTCCGCAGATTCATAGCCATGCCCCTACCCATCTGACCTATGCCAATAAAGCCGTAGGTAGTTGATGCGAGGCCGTTCATTTGCGTCATCTTGATCGATTCCTGAAGTTCAGCTCGTACTCGGAGTTAGCGTGAACGACTGCAATGACCTAGGCGATAGATTTTACAATGCCATGTGCAGAAGCGACACGAAGAGTCGGTTATTTAACAACCCCGAATCCACCTCTGCCTTGTTCCGCTAGTTGGAGTTTGACTATTGATGCACGGTGGTCAAAGTATTCTCTCCAACGTATCCTCTCCAACGGATTCTCCCCAACTTATTCTCCCCAACTGTTTACTGAGTGGCGTGAGTGGGACCACTAAAATATTTCGCATTTCAGTGTTGGCGGGGACTTGTAAGGTTGGGGTACACGATCTGGGGGTTCTAGATGTGCGCTGCTGAAAGCATGTTTTGATATACTTTAAGCAACTTGCTCGAGTCTCGACGCATGATCGATTGAAACTCAGTGCGGTTTATTTCCATCGTGAATGTCCAAGAATTAGAACCATTTATTATAAACAAAACTGTCCACTATGGACTTAAAGCCTGGATGTTGTCATAGTCGGTCGCTTTTCCCATGCTAGGCAATTCAGTAGATTGTTCTAGCTATTTGTACATCTATGCTAAGCGTCGGTGGACTTTTCTGCCAAGACCCTTTTGTACTCGCCTTTCTCAGCCATTTCGTTCAAGGTTCTCTCAGCCACCTTGGTTGCTTCAATGCCGGCAGGAACACCACAATATATGGATGTCTGTAAGAGAGCCTCTCGGATCTCATGTTCCGTTACCCCGTTGTTAATCGCACCACGAATGTGGATACCGAGCTCAGGCCAGCTCTTCAAAGCAACAAGCATTCCGATATCTGATTGGAAGTTAGTTACCACAAGTAAAACCTATCAGGTATTATGCATACTGAGAAGACTCCTTTGTTTGCGATCCAGACCGGGTCGGGACCAAATATTTCCCCAGCACCATCTATGGCTAGTTCTAGCGATATAATCTTGGTGGACGAGATGCAACTTACTCAGTCACCAACTGTTGGTTGGGAAAAGCGAATTCGCTGCAGCCATTTTGGAGAGAGGCGCTGACATAAGAATCACCAACTACCTCCCGGCGATTCTTAATGCCCTGTTCAAAGAGCTGTCTGTTTCCGGTAGACATGGTGAGAATACTTGAATGGTCATTAGCAGTGGGCAAACGCGTAGGCGCGAGAATTAGTTCATGTGTCGCAGGCCAATTTATAATAACCCCGCGAAAGCAACCCCAAAAGTGTGAATGAGGTGGGGTTTCCCGTAGTGTTTCGTTATGTTTTTTTAATTACCCCAAGGCCAGGGACTATAATCGACTGGCTAACAAATACCACTCACAGTAGCCGCAGAAGGGGAGGACTAATAAGTGCATTTTTCAAGTGATGCACAATGTCCTAATGTCCTTGCACGTAGGGCTATAATCTAAAATGATCTTCCCAAAGGAGGGATGACTTTGAAAGAATGCGTGGTAATTGATATGCCCATCGAGATACTTAGCTAAATATCTTACCTATTAACTATACTATATGTGTATCCTACTTATTTGATTACATTATTTGGTTACTGTTCTTATTTCATAGCTGCTAACTTAGAATTGTAATATGTGGCTAATATAAAGCCCACCACAAGCAGCGATAAACTTAGAAAGCCAAACAGATAATCCAGTCAGTTGAGTCAATAGTCAAGACGTCACCTAGCAGGTTCACGTCTACGGACCTCAGTTGATCAAGTCTAATCTAATTAAGCGAACATGCAACATGATGACGGCCTTGGCTGAGATGGGAGATTCGTATGTGGTGAGTTGGAGAAATGGGTTGGAATCAGACTGGAGAAGCGAAACGGTCAGGGTCTAGGTATGATAAAGGAAGGCTTTGCTTATCATGAGCCAGGGGGTTCAAACTTGTACTGCTCCCCGACACGCTATTTCTCAGCTATTTCTATCCTTCCTACTGACTTCTAAGCTTTTGCTTATAGTTATGTAGGCAGTATATCAACACGTCATGACCACTAGACTATAGGACCGATCACTTATGACAACGGACTGACTTTTACACACTAAGTTACCAACAGCGGGATAAGCTGCAAAATTGTCAGATAAGCAGTGACAACACCGCAACTTCTAATCTACCCCAAGTATCGATGATCACCGGCGCTTTGATTCATGAATCAACCCTCCCTCAAAATAATTCACAGACAACTTACCCCACACATTCCTAGCAACTACAGCTAGCCTATACATGGCATAATTAATTGGAGTGGCATAGGGCCGAGATGATCAACTGTAAACTTAAAAAGGCGACTCGCAATCGACAAAACATTATCGATTACTTCTTCTCTCGCTCGTATCAGTTGTTGACATCATACTTATCACACTGCATAAAATGACTACCTCACCGGTGCTCGCTTCCAAAAAGCATGTCGGCATTTTTCCCAGTTCAGAACAAATCGAGATTGGAGACACGGCTATAATCAATTCCCTGCAGCAATATGACGAAGGAGAAACAAGGAGAATATTGCGAAAAGTTGACTGGCGTGTGGTTCCTTGCTTGACAATAATGTACCTGATTGCTTTCATCGACCGCGCAAACAGTGAGTCACTCTTAGCTCAGATCCCCCAAACCAGTCTTCTCTAATAACGACGATTAGTTGGAAATGCAAAAGTGGCTGGCATGAATGAAGACCTTGAGTTGTCCGGAACTCAATACAACATCGCCCTGACTATCTTCTTTATCCCTTACGCGCTTTTGGAAGTCCCTTGCAATATCGTTCTCAAACTCACAAGACCATGCATCTGGCTGCCTTCTATTATGCTGGCATGGGGAGTCGTACTTACACTTATGGGAATCGTGACCGACTTTAAAGGTCTCATCATCTCACGTTTATTCCTGGGAATCACTGAGGTAAGTCCAATGAGTCTACGTTGCTGATGCCTACGTGCTGACCGGGTATAGGCTGGTTTCTTCCCTGGAGCAACCTATCTACTTACTATCTGGTACCGGAGATACGAAGTGCAAACCCGTATGGTAGCTTTTTATGCCGGCGCATCTCTCTCTGGTGCATTCTCTGGTCTTCTCGCCTACGGGATCCAGCATATGGACGGAATCGGAGGTCTCGCAGGATGGAAATGGTAATGTTACTGGTCGCACCAAAAAAGCATTTCTGCTAACAAGCCAAAGGATTTTCATCTTGGAAGGCATAGCAACGGTTGTAGTGGCTATTTCTCTCTATTGGCTCCTGCCTGACAGCCCGGAAAGTGCTTCATTTCTGACGGCAGAGGAAAGGCATTTTCTTGTTAATCGCCTGGAGAACGAGACTGGTACAAGCGAAGGAAAGGTAACAAATAACGACAAAATGTCGCTTCGCCAGGTCATTGATGCACTGAAAGATTTCCGAATCTATCTCGCAGTCGTATGTGTATTCTTTTTCCTCTACTCATTGATCTTGTCTGTAGCTCACGTGAATCGCAGATCATTTACTGGGGAAACTCTATTGGCGTCTATGCGTATGTTTACTCGTTCGAGTGAAGATCAGAATCCGCTAATGAGAACAACAGATTTTCCTTTACCATCCCAACTGTTATCAGAGAATTAGGATACAGTGCAGCTAACGCGGTCAGTTGCTCTTTACAGCATAGCAACGACTTGGCTAATACTTTATCATAGCAACTTTTGACTATTCCCATCTATGTTTTAGCAATGGTCTGCGCTACTATAACAGCTATCTGGTCTGATCGCGCTCAGCAACGGTCATTTTTCATCATGGGGGCTTGTGTTGTGGCATCGCTTGGATTTATAGCATTGGTTGCTTCTCCTCGTCCAGGGTTTCCGGGTCTTACCTACGGCTTCCTTTTCCTGGCTTCGAGTGGCTTATATTCCTTCATTATACCAACCATTTGCTGGATCGGTTTGTCCCATCGCTCAGAGCTAGGAGAGTATCAGAGCTGACATCAATACAGGGAACAATCTTTCTCCATCGAGTAGGCGAGCCGTTGGTATGGCTGCTTTGATCTCGGGTGGCAACCTCGGTGGTATCATCGGAAGTAACATTTTCCTGGAAAGCGAGAAGCCCAGGTACTCCACTGGATATGGAGTTTGTCTTGCGACTGTCGTTGCTGCAGGTCTTGCTGCTGTGGTTCTCCGTCACCTGTATAAAAGGGATAATATTGCCAGAGAAAAGCTCACACTGGAGGCAGTCAGGGAAAAGTGGACGGAAGCCCAGTTGATCCAGCTCGGCGATCGCAGCCCGCTCTTCAGATATTCCCTCTAAGAGATATACGTATCAACCGGGCTTGAGGTGGGTCAGGCTTCAGTCAACGCATGGTTCAATAGTTAATATTCCTAAATATATGGG
The DNA here is from genome assembly GCA_014898835.1 of Fusarium lateritium. Lineage (NCBI taxonomy): Eukaryota > Fungi > Ascomycota > Sordariomycetes > Hypocreales > Nectriaceae > Fusarium > Fusarium lateritium. The sequence continues at coordinate 38,276 of JAAVTZ010000795.1, read as the reverse complement.
AATCTTCAAACACAAACATCCATTTTTATTAAAAGGTATTTCATATTTCTGGGAATGAACATAGAAAAAAAAGGTTCGTTCCTAGTAGTTATTCGTTTCGTCATATGAATACAATGTCTGACCAAGCACTTATCGGTATCATGAAGGCATCTACTCCAGTAGGTCATAGTAGTTGTATTACTCCGTGGAAGCCTCTTGAAATATGTGTTAGTGACACCGCAAGATACAATATGAGTCCAAAAAATTTATCTCCAAGGGGATGGCTATTCCCATCTCTTATTTCATCTGTTATGTCCCAGCACAGCCATAGGTTATTTCCTGGGGAGGTTGCATGGAGAAGACCCAGATAAGTGGAAAACAGTGAGCTACAAGCCGTGAGAAACGACCCACTCTTAGCATTTATTTCAGTGTTCCATGTCATTCTATTACGTCAATAGAATAGTGACGCCATCGGAGCAGGTGTCGGCTCAATGAGGGAATCTACCCCAAATTTGGGGTCACGGAATTCCTAGCACTGGAACGGGGAAGAAATACGCAGACGAAAGCTGAGACACTACCGACGTTGCTTGGAGCACTTATTTAACTGTTATCATCCATATTGGATTCTGAAGTATCTATGTGGCAATCTCAGGCAGAGTCTTCCTTACATTCGTTATCAAGCACCCAACGTCGTTAGAGCCCTCGAATCCGCCAGCATGAACAACCTGTTATCCCAGGTAAGTACACATATTGGAGAACCTCTAAATCAATACTAATTCCCATTGCAATGAAGCTTGAGAACAAGAATCTTCTGCAAACAAATGGCTATGTTCATGGACGATGGAGACCAGCCGCATCTGCCGCACGCTTCAAAGTAGAAGGTATGGTGAGCGCCCTGTCGTTCCAGGTGACAGGTGGAGGGAGTAACTAACTTGATTGCTTATCCACGTAGATCCTGGCTCTGGTCAGTTACTGGCAACTTGTGCCGACTATGCCGAGTCTGACGTCGATTCTGTTGTCGCATCAAGTTTGGAAGCCTTCGAGAAATTCCGCTCGGAGAACCCGCGGTCAAGGGCACAAAAGCTTTTGGAATGGGATCATCTCATCCGCAAAAATAAAGAAGATATCGCGCGAGTCTTGACTTTTGAATCTGGAAAACCAATTTCAGAAGCGCGAGGAGAAATTGATTATGCCTTGGGTTTTACATGGTGGTTTGCTGGCGAAGCTGAGAGAATTCGGGGCAATACTAGTATCCCTTCAGCACCAAGTCGACGAGTCGTGGTTATCAAGCAGCCCATTGGAGTTTGCGTTGCCATGGTCCCCTGGAACTTCCCCGTGGCGTACGTTCTCACTCTTTCTCTTTGGTACCTGCAGCGACGGGTCACCGGGCTCGAGTATTGCTGATTCATATATTTGAGTAGAATGATCCTCCGAAAAGCAGGTGCTGCGCTTGCTGCTGGATGCCCAATCATCGCCAAACCATCGCCGGAGACCCCCCTTACTTGTTTAATACTGGCTAAACTTGCACACGACGCCGGTTTTGGCCCTGGAGTTTTCAACGTTATAACGACCTCCCTTGCAAACACTCCCCAAGTCGCGGAAGCCCTTTGTAAGCACCCTCTGGTGAAGAAGGTTTCTTTCACCGGATCTACGACTATCGGCAGCCTCATCGCCAAGCATTGCTCTGAGGGTCTCAAGAAGCTTTCACTCGAGCTGGGCGGTAATTGTCCCTTTGTGGTCTTTGACGACTGCAACTTGGATCTGGCCTTGGAAGAATTGATGAAGCTCAAATGGCGGCATGCAGGTCAGGCTTGTGTAACGGCCAATCGTGTTTACGTGCAACAGGGCGTCTACAATGTCTTCATCCAGAAGCTTGTACAACGGACTCGTCAAATCAAGTTGGGTCATGGAGCTGACGCAGGAACGACTATGGGGCCTCTGATTTCTGCTCGAGCTCAGAAGAAAGCCCAGCAGCATATCGATGATGCTCTGGCTTTAGGTGCGAAGGTGGTGATAGGCGGGAACAGAGACGAAGCTCCTCCGGAAGGATATTTCTTCCCACCGACTATCTTGCGCGACGTTAGCCAGAAAGTGCTTATCAGTCGTGAGGAAACCTTTGCCCCCGTATTGGGCATTTATCAGTTCCAGACCGAGGATGAGGTAGTAAAGCTAGCAAACGATTCCGATATGGGTTTGGCAGGCTATTTCTTTACTAAGGATGTCAATCGTACCTGGCGTCTAATGGAGAACTTGGAAATGGGTATGATTGGTGTCAATACTGGTAACTCATCCGCTGCTGACTCTCCTTTTGGAGGAATGAAGATGTCGGGCTATGGGAAAGAGTCGGGCAAAGACGTGGCCATCGAGGAGTATCTTGTTTCGAAAACTTGTACCTTCTCAGTTGAAGAGCATTGGTGATCAAAAAGACAGACTACGAACAATCTTCACGTTGCACAGCACTCCCAGGGAAACTGCCGCATGCGAATAGCTTGAGGACACGTCATTATGTGCTTTCCATCGGTCTTCACTTCACTCAAGAGCCTGTCAGAAGTCTTCAAACATTCTATTCCGGCAGGTTCATCGCAAAAGACACTCCCGTAAAACAAAGCCTCGCAAATTTTGAACCCCGTCACTCCGTTGTGGAAAGCTCCATGGTTGTTAGCGCCCAGCTTAGGCCAGCTTTTAAGAGCCTTGAAAAATTCCGTATCTATGCCTGTGGTGCGTGAGTATAAGTTATGTCAAACTGAGTCGGTGTTGTGCTAGCTCAGAATAATTCGCTGCTTCCGGTCAAGTCCCAGCTATTTGACTCAGTTACCAATTGCTGGAAAGGAAAAGCGAATTCCCTAGAAGATACAATTCTCTCTAGTCTTATCAACACAATCACTTCCAACTACTCTTGTGCGGAGTTTCAGACCATTTCAGAATATTTTTGAGTTGCCTGCGACCATGATCATTGATCTTGTTATCTTGTCCGATAGTCGTATCCTTGTCATGCCAACAGTCTTCGTGTCACTGTTTGCTGGTTACCAAAGTAGCTCCAGAGAGGCATTTTAGCAATCTTCCCCGATAATCTGTTTGTTTGCCTCCCCAAATTTGGAGAGACCCCAAATAAATGGAGACCTGCTGTTGGGGCAAGAGCCGGAGGTGGGTTAGGAAGTCGTCAAACTGCTTGTAATTGTTTGTAGTTGGAATTAATGCTAATAGACCTTGTAAGTAGCAGTAAAGTAGCTCCTATAGTATTTCTCGCTGCCAATAACTCAGCTCTACCATGAATGACTGGATTGTGTTATCGGTTGCTACCACTCTCCAGCTCCGGACCCAAAGAGTACCTCCTCGGGGTAGGAGACGTCACCGACCAGTCGACAAAGGCAGTTGGTCGCTCGGATCACACCTCTATAAAGTGCGCGTAATACAGTTGTCGCCATTGCTAATCTGTATTGATATTCTTCATCACAGCGGCCTGCAATCCTTCTTCCAATTGGTCAACTGATCTTAATATTGACCATGCCTGGAAAGCTCACAGGAAAGGTGGCACTGGTCACGGGTAAGTCTGCCATCCAATTGTTAGAGTGAGTCAAACATTGATCAAACTTGGTAGGTGGAGGATCCGGCTTCGGTGCTGCTATTTTCGCCCTATTCGCTGACGAGGGTGCTCGAGTATTCATTGGAGATATCAACCTCGATGGTGCACACGCGATTGCTGCCAAGTATCCAAAGCAAGTGATCGCGGGCCGACTCGACGTGTCAGAACGTTCCGATTGGGACAAGACCGTCAGTCGAATTAAGGACGAGTTTGGCGGTCTGGACATTCTTGTCAACAACGCCGGCACAAGTCATGCTAATAAGCCAACATTGGAGATGACCGATAGTGACTACCATCGCACGTTCAACGTCAATTGCTTCGGAATCTTTAATTCTGTCCTAGCTGTATTCCCCGAATTCGTGGGGCGTGGCGCAGGAGTATGCCTCAACATTTCTAGCTGCGGCGCTGATAGACCCCGCGCTGGGCTCGTGTGGTACAATGCTTCCAAAGGAGCGGTTTCGAATGCGACCAAAGGCCTTGCTGCCGAGTTTGGTAAGGAAAATATCCGTGTTAATAGCATCTGTCCTCTACTCTCAGGGACCGGACTGTAGGTATTTCGACCACTGTTTGATGAATCCTGACTGACTCTAGCAAAGGTTCGAGGCATTTGCTGGCGTCCCTGATACACCCGAGAACCGTCAGAACTTCCTGGGTAACGTGCCTCTGGGTCGTCTATGTGAAGTGGAAGACATAGCCAAGGCTGCAGTTTTTCTCTGTTCCGATGATGCCGCTTTTGTTACTGGTGTGAATCTCTCGGTGGATGGTGGCAGAAGTATATGAATGGTTTACCAGTGTCTTTGATTGGGTTTCCGCTACATCCTATAGGAAATATTATACAGACAGCAGCACAAAATTATGAATGTGCTGGACTTGATTATCGGTTATCCACCCTCAACTTTTCAGGGCTTGAATTGACTGGCACAGCTACTGTGTATATTTCTCAGATATGTCTTGACGGGATGGTACCAGAGGATCCTGTAGCCATTGAGCGTCTCTCAAGAATGCCTGCCTTGATCACTTCGGGCTTGACTGGATGTTTTGGAGTCAATAGCCCCATATTGCTTGCTTACCCCGACCCCAATCTCCACCACCATGCCGATGTCGCCGAGAGGATCCAGACACCCTCATGTCCAACTTATAAAAAGCAGAACGCCAACGAAATTAGCATTGAAGATTTTTCGCCACATTAATCTTGTCAATATCGCTGCAGTCGTGTCTTGAGCACCTAAGAATGTGTCCAGTCGCAGCCGAAGCTAATGGTTCTAGTGCCACAGGCCGACATGGCCCCAGCATTGCGCAAATCTATGCCCGACGGCGAGAGGCTGGGAAGCTGGTAGCCCTCACCGCGGCTTACTCGGATTCAGAAATGTTCAAGACTCAGGTAAAAGCCCCTTTGCGACAATTTTACTTAGCTTTTATTCACTGTTCGCTCTGTAGCGTGCGAAAACGAAAAAGCCACTCGCCAAACGATGGGAGAGTAAGCCGCACCGTTCAAAGTCACATTATCGGTTCGCAAACCAACTTACGACCGTCGCAGGCCATCTAACTCTCGAGAGCTTAAACCGTGCTCCATGTACTTTGAAAGTGGCAGCCCGGTTCCTCAAAAACCCAGGGCTCATCTCCTTGGGTGGAGGGCTCCCGTGCCCAGAGTACTTTCCTTTCGACTCTTTCAGTGCAACTGTTACCAGATTTCCTTCGGACCAAATTGGAGATGTGCCAATCAACCAAACATTCGTCATGGGAAAGTACGATATTTCTGAGAGACAAGGAGTCCATGATCTTTCCGTCGCTCTGAATTACGGCCAAGCAACTGGGTCAGCCCAAATGATCCGCTGGGTCACTGAACATACAGAATTGGTTCACAACCCCCCATACGCCGACTGGCGCACATGTTTAAGTATCGGGTGTACTGGGGCTCTCGAAATGGCTTTACGGATGCTTTGTGATGGCCATAGGCAGGACTCCTGGCTACTCGATAATTTCACATTTTCAACAGCGATTGAGACGAGTGCGCCACTGGGTATCAAGCCCGTGGGCGTTGAGATGGATGAGGAAGGTCTATTGTCCGATGACTTGGACGAGATACTAACAACATGGAATGCCGCAGACAGAGGAGCACGGAAGCCTCATGTGCTGTACACCGTTCCTTGTGGGCAGAATCCAACTGGGTCCACCCAAGGATTGGACCGTAAGAGGGCCATTTATGCTGTCTGCCAAAAACACGACGTATATATCATCGAGGACGACCCTTACTACTACATTCAAATGGAGTCTTGCCTAGGCGAAGATAAACAAACAAGGAAACCAGTTAAATCGGTCGATGCTTTTCTAACGTCGCTAATCCCGTCATATTTGAGCTTAGACGTCGATGGTCGAGTCATGAGAATCGATTCGTTTTCTAAAGTGGTCGCCCCAGGGTTGAGGTTGGGCTGGGTAACTGCTTCTGAGCAGATGATTGATCGGTTCACTCTCCACGCTGAAACGGCAAACCAGGGCCCAGCTGGTCTCTCACAGGGGCTCATGTATAAGCTACTTGACGAAGAATGGGGCCACCAGGGTTTCCTTAAGTGGCTTATGCATCTTCAGCTCGAATACACCGCACGAAGGAATAATCTCGTAAGTGCCTTTGAGCGGCATCTCCCAAAAGAAATCGTTAGCTGGAATCACCCAACCTCGGGCATGTTTGTGAGTGCTGGACTGGACGCGCTTTGCACCATATTGGATCGTGGGCTAATCTTATCATAGTGTTGGCTGCATCTGAACCATCGTCTACACCCGAAGGTGCAAAGTTTGCCTTTGAAAGATATCGAGGAGGAGATATTTGAGACATTGATCGCAATGGGTGTTCTCGTGGCCAGAGGATCCTGGTTTCAGGCAGACCCTGACAGACCACTCCCAGGTCTTTTCTTCCGAGCCACTTTTGCTGCAGCTAGCTTGGAAAACATGGAAGAAGCGACCAAGAGACTTGGGCAGGCTATCCGGGATTCCTTCTCTACCAAGCCCTGAGCCTTGATGGGCAACGGCTTCAGTCTTCAATAATCTCGTTCCCCGAGACATGTGGCTCAGCTCGCTGGTTAAAGCAAGATGTTACATGGCAAAGGGATCGCTTTCATGGCAGATTGGATAGATAGACATTGATGTCCACGACGCAAATTAAGAAGAAAGTTGATTCTGCAATCTAGGCAAGTTCCAAGTCGGAGCTTACTTATCAGCCCATTTGTAGCGAAGAATGTATGGAAGGAGTCAAAACGTCAAAGGCTTTCAGCAAGTGATGCACGAGATTCCAGGGATGATGAGTATCGATCAACCGCAACCACGATAAAATCCATCAGTGGGAATATGTGTGCGCCTCGAAAAGTGTCTGCTACTAGGCTTATGACTCCACGGGACATTTGTTCGATCACGCTCCTCCCATACATGCTTGATTGTGCAGGTTTGTCAAGATATGGCGTCTCCATGAGAACACTAGCGATAATGCGGACTAGTCGTCTCTCTTCTTGTGTCAGTGGCTCCTCATCTTGACTCAGCCGCTCCAGCCACTTGTTTAGGAACAGGGCACACTCCAAGTTACAAACGCAGTGTACGATACTCCAAGTCAAGGTTTGAGTTGTAGCAACGTACTGAATGCCCACCCTTACAGGTATACTGAGAGCGTGGGCACATTGGAGAACCGCAATATGCAATTCAGGTGATCGATGCGGCGCTGGAGCTTTCTTAAGAGCGTCAGCAATTCTGGCGGGATCCCTGGTTTCGAACTTTCGATATGGTCCAAGGTTAAAATAGACCCGGAGGCACGCTACGCGGAATAGGGCGGTAGAATTAAAACCCAGGGGGCCCATAGCGCTGATTGGACGCATAGTTGATTCCGCGTTGAGGGACCAGTTGCGTTGCCAACGTTGTAGAGCAGATTTGAGTTTTGTCTCTACATCATTGGGCAAACCTGAAGCTGACTTATCTGACGAGTCAAACCTTAGGCTGAGAAGCGATTCCCTTGCTAAATGGATTTGCTGAAGAAGGGCATGTATCATGATGAGGTTGGTGAACGCTGATGTCTGATGAGTAGTAGGCCCTGTAGCAAATAAGTCCGAATAGCAATCCCCAAAGGAGGAATTTGTCGCCAGGTCGCCAGGTCGTATACTGGACCATTCCAAGGCTGTAGATGCTTGCCATTGGGCTTCAGGCTGCGGCATTTTGACGAACCATATTTCACTACTCATAAGCCGTGGCGGTAAGTTATAGACAACTGTATGCAGGTTGAAAAGTAAATAGGCCACAAGGACAGTTCTGCGACGCCCTTCATGGACCGCCCATTCATGCCAACTTTGATACTCAATATCATGCTCTGTATCCAGGTAACAGCCCTGGCGCAGGTGATTTGCGATCCTGTCTGCAAGTGCAAAGGCCAGAGGTAGTAGAGTGGCACAATTCCATGTGCATAATGACATGATGATAATCATAGCTTGTAGTGTCTCGATATTGGGAAGCAATGGCCCTGCCGAATCGCCTTTTGCCGAGGAGCGATCTTTGGGCTCACCGCCCTCAACCGGTATTCGGTTTACATTCATCCCTTCGTATGTGCTTTCCGAAGTGCATGTAGTACTAGTAAATTTTGAACGGAAGTCGAAAGTATTGTCCCGGCCGAATCTTGTATCGATTAAGTGTTTGGAGGCAAGGCACAGCTCAACCGCAGCGGGCCGCTCAAAACGGTATTGTGCGCCTATTGCAGCTATTGCAAGAATGAGCTCCAAGGTCATCTTTGATATATCAGTTGTCTGGAAGTGGAGAAAAGGTAAGTGGGAATGGTATCCAGAAAAGCCTTCAAAGTACCTGCTAAAGGCATGCTTAGTTGGAAATTGAAAACCCATGGGGAGAAGAAGCTTTTCTTCCTGGACCATAGCAACAATGCGTTGATACATATCATGAGAAACATGCCATGGGCTTCTCGGCGGCCCCGCTTGTGTCGAACTATCCGTCCTGATGGATTGTGGAGGATGTGGTAAGGGGTTATTCACAACATTCGAGCTTAAGCTTTCCATCCCTTCCGGGGCCAGCGACGGCAACCGGGAAGGAAGTCTTGATAAGTCTGTGTCCAACAGGGACTCCTGGAGGTTTGAGTTCTGCTGTGCAGAGGGTTGGGTCTGCTGTTCATCTTGCATAAAGGAATCCAAGATGCCGTACTGCTCCAAAGATGAAAAGTTGAATGGGACGCCAGAGCTCAGGAAGGTGTAGTCGATAGGCCCGGGATTGATATCGATATCACCCCAAAGCAGGTCTAGGCTATTCCACGGACTAAGTTCGACCTGTGGAGCATCTTGATCCTCAACTGCCGAAACCAAAGGATCGATGATGGATGGGGTTCTACCGGGTGATACAGGCTCCCTTTCACTCGGAACCAGTGAAGCGCCTACAGATGCCACGCTACGAATGGAAGACTCAGGGGTAGGAACTGGCGATAGTCTTGGGGATCCCATCTGCTCGCTGTTCGATTCGGCGTGCTCCTGACCGTCATCAATCACTTTGATATGTCGTGCAAGCAGGTCTCTATCACCAGTACTTAGCGAGAACTGTCCTGGATAGCTAAGGTCAAACTTACCGGCGAGAGAAGGCTCTTCCGCATGAACAACTATGAGGCTTCTCGTTTGTATCTATAAATCAATCATCAGGGACTATATGTAGATGCGTCTAGGCTTGACTCGAACGGACGGGTTCTCCCGTGGCGTTGGAGATGCTCTCTTCTCGCAAACACCCTATGGCAGTACCTGCAAGGCGGGACTCGGATCTTGTGCCTCATGTCGTATATTTGCTTCGGACTCTTTCTAGTATTCTCGATGCGTACGACTTACTATTGGTGGATAGCTAATAGGAGTGATACAACCGAGCAGCTGGCAATAGAGTCACGGTTGAAAATTCGTCACGGGCCAACTGATGGCACCCCGCACCTAACATAGGCTTAGTCATCTCAGCTGCTGACTAACGGCGGATTCGGGGTAGATTGGCCTTGTGGGCTTACCTACCCCATACCCAGCTATTGAAAAAGTTAACCCTAACTCATCCGGCTCGGCACCTTGTCTCGCCTCTCGTAGCCGCTTGCTCTGCTCAGCTCCTCTTTCATATCAAGTTACTCGCTTGCTGATTTTAAGCGATCTCACCATGACTCAAAAAGCAACCCAACATCACGTTGTATGCCTTGAAGAGTGCCATTGCGCTATCCCGACTCTGCCTTTTCCACACCAGTACACCGGCTACGTGTCGACAACTCGCGAAGAAGTTGTTTCCAAGCTCAAAGACGCCACCATCGCTATCACCACTATCATCCCCATCACACCTCATGTTCTGGATCAGTGCCCAAAACTGAAATGTGTCTTCGCTATGTCAACGGGCACGGATTGGGTGGATAGGCCGGAATTTAAACGCCGGGGTGTTAATGTCATTAACGCTCCTCAAACAAACGTTGCTACTGTGAGCGAGCATGCCTTGGCCTTGTACTTCTCTGCGAGACGTCAAGTCGTCAACTTGCACAACAGATTGGTTGGGACGGATGAGTACGCTGCCAGGAGCACCATGACACACCACTTCCGCCGCCCGCCACGGACCTGCACGCTCGAGATCATGGCAGTCATTGGCTATGGCCATCTGGGTAAGCATATCGCCAAGATGGCGACAGCTCTCGGCATGAAAGTCTTGATAGCCGATAGAAAGGGTGCGGCAACACCTCGAGAAGGCCGCACATCGTTCGAAATAAGTCTAAAAGAAGCGAGCATCATAGTAATCACGGCACCAAAGAGTCCCGAAACATTGAATTTGATTTCTGAGGCAGAACTCAAAACGATGAGGGAGGATGCAATTCTCATTAACGTTGCACGAGGCGGGATTGTCGACGAGGCCGCGCTGGTGTCTGCTCTCAAGGACGGACGGATTGGTGGCGCGGCAACGGATGTTTACGAAAGGGAGCCTCCCCACCGAGGGCAGTCACCCCTCTTGGATGGAACAATTCCCAACTTGATCCTCTCGCCACATCTCGCTTGGTTCTCACAACAGACACTCCAGAACTTGCAGGACTCGGTTGTCCTCGGGCTATCTAGCTATGTAGCTGGGACACCAGTCAATGTTGTTACATGACGCTCGATAACCGTTTGATCTATAGCAACCTTTTTTAAAAATAGAAAGAAATTCAAGGCCGATATTTTCCATCGTATCTGTAGAGTCGCTTGTACTTATTGCTTGTCCTCATGCCAAACACAAACTTTCATCACGTTCGATTCAGATTCGGTCTTTCAGGTAGGTTTATCAAAGTAGTTGCGCAGTCAAGGCCGGCCAGTACATTTGTGCCATACTTGTCCAACAAGTCATCCATACTTCACGAGGCTGAATGTAAAACTGAAAAAAGAAACCCTTTCTCCCATTCAGCCGAACTATCCTCACACACGATGAGGGGCGAACGGATAAATCCCATCAATCTTGGCACATTTGGACCCATAATGAAATTAGACCAAGTTAGGTCGTGTCATGTTTGAAAATTTGAACCAAGCGCAAGAGTCATGCGTTGGGGTAGGTTTAGCGCCTGCTCGGAGTTGTGAGGGGTACATGTCAGACTGCGTCGGGGTAATTAAAATGACTTCGGGGTAGGTTGGCACTGTAAAGCTCTGCGTATATAATCAACTCTTTTATCACTTCATTTCATGTCAATCACTGCAGCAAACATTGAGAAATATAAAGTCAAAGATTCTATGAGCACACCAATCTTGATATAAACATCCACACACCATGGCGCCATCTATTTCTTCGACCACTGTACATGAGCCACCTACCCGATTGCAAGTATCGGATACCAAGCACAATGGTGCCAAAGAGGAACTCAGTTCGATCCAGCGCCTCTCGCGAGGTGTGACTATTCCCGGTGTCCCATCGTTCACCTCGGTTGAAAAGCAACGCCGCTGGATGCTTGAACACCTCGCTGGGGCATTTCGAGTCTTTGCTCGAAGGGGCTACAGCGAAGGCTTAGCCGGCCATATCAGTCTTCGGGATCCAGAGCGAAAAGATTGCTTCTGGACTAACCCGTGAGTTACCCGTTTTGATCTCTAGGGAGGGCGTGCTGATGAAATGTAGCTACGGCATGCATTTTGGGTTGGTCAAAGTGTCTGACCTTATCCTCCTCAATGAAGATGGGGAGGCAGTCGGGGGAGCCACTCATCTCCCCGCAAACGCCGCAGGCTATCAAATCCACTCTCACCTTCACAAACGCTACCCGCATGTGAATGCAGCTTGTCATACCCATTCAAAGTATGGAAAGGCGTATTCAGCCTTTGGCCGCAGACTTGACATGATCAATCAAGATTCACTAAACTTTAGGGGAGATGCCCACGACGTTTACAGAGAGTTTGGTGGAGTTGTTCTTGATGAGGAGGAAGGCGAGAGACTCGCACAGTGCTTGGGTGAGAATGGGAAAGGTCTCATTCTCCTCAATCATGGCCTCTTGACTGTAGGCCGTACGGTAGACGAAGCAGCCTACCTATACACCTTGCTGGAGAGATCTTGTGAGGTGCAGTTACTTGTTGACGCGGCGGCTAGGGGTTCAGGCAAAGACAAGATTCTCGTCAATGACGATGCCGCTGAGTTTACTTTCAGGGCTACAGCCGATCCTGTACGTGATATAATCCCTTGCTAAGAATTACTACTAACTAAGGATATAGGAGGCATTATATTGCGCTTTTCAGCCTGACTTAGAACTAGAAAAGTATTTAAGTAACGGTGATTTTCTCTTATAAAGCTTTTATTTAATATAATTATTTTGATGAGACAGCATAATATCAGTGAACTTAGAACTAGTCACTATCTCGGATAGCCCAGGTTTTATGACTTGTCAGCGGATCTCGGGGGGCTTGACAAATCAGAGTTGTCCAATCACTATGTAAACTGCTCTGAAAGTGTATGGCATTTGGGGGCAGCTTGTTCACATAAGGGCCATTGTTGATAAGACTACCCATGATGGCTGGACGATATGTGAGCAGGTATGTAGATGCTTCCGCTTCCAGTGTAGGTCCAGGAGATGCATGGCCGGATTGATTGGGACGCCATTGAAATCAATTCTGGATGCTAGACTTGGTGATGCGTATAGAGCTGTTCCTACCTGTATACTAAAGGCTACAATTGAGATCAGACCATATCTGATAGCATACCTGGACGGTATACAGTCTGCGCCTTGACTGTTGGCCAAGAATATTCTGGATGATTGGACATGGAGCAAGCTTGTCGCGCCATAGACTGGAACGAAACTGGACTCGTTATTGTCGCCTCCTGGGTTCGGGAGACAGTAGTTGTTGATTGATAGGAGGCTCAGGGGCTCGGTCGAGCGATGCCAGCACTGCAGCTGCGTCGGTCAAAGTCAGCTCGGAGGAGCGTGATGAGCCTCTTCCTCGTGGAACGTCAACAGAGTGAATCGACCGTACGCCTGTGGTAAGGTATGTGACGGTTGGATGCAAGGTCTCGCTGCCTATCGTCTTTCGCCGGGTAGCTTCTGGAGGAGGGTTCATTGTCGTTCTCGGGAAATCCTTCACGGGACTTTCCGTGACTAGACTGCTCGCGCATCTACTTTTTTAGCTCCTCAACTCGTGTCTGGAGAGCTCTGACATCCTCCTTCCTGATGCAACTTGGTGTTCGTCGCGCATCTTGGAGGTAGATACACTCATTTCCTCTTTTGCAACAGGCGTGCACCTTGGGCACTGAACGTCACGTCTGACCTGGAATTCTATCATTAGTTGGGTCAAATCACTTCAGATGCGAGGATAGATGATTCAATCGTAACAATCAATCCAGCCTAACCTTCTTCTGACGACAGACCTTGCCCCCGCGGCAGCTGACGTCCCTTGATGATAGTCTTCGTGGGATGACCTTGTTGTATGGTGCCGGCGATACGAATGCCGAATCTATGGTCTGGTAAACTCTCAGATTTGTCAGTCAAAAAACAGGCGGGTGGGTCGAACTTCGATTCGCGGGTGGCGAGACGATGTCTTTGAAAGCAGTGGAGTCCCTTAGACCCTGTGACTAAATGAACCCGACATGGCTTTGGCTAGTACGTACAGTCCTTATGAGTTGTGCAATGCACGCATACCCTTGATTTTCCAGGAAAGGTCGCTTTAGGATAAAGATAAGAATGATCCGTACTAGGCTTATTTATGTAAGAACCACCTGCTTAACTAGTCTACATGCACAATTAATCCCTCATCGATGCGAAGAAATTTCATTGTTTGAACAGAATCTTGAAACATCTTGAGATTGATGCCTGCTCAATCTCACCGTAGAGGTCGAATTCCTTGCCCACCCGACATCCAAGTGCCTCTTCAAACGAAGCCTGGTCCGCCACTGCGACCTGACCCATGCCGCCGTTGTCATCTAAGTTTGAAAGGAAAATCCCAGCGGCACTGACAGGAAGGAAATCTTCGTACGTAATCGGCTCGAATTTGACGGCCCCGGCTTTTACCAGAGATTCGAGGTCAGACGAGTGAGCCGGTGTTGATCCACAGGCTGTAGGTTTGTAGGTGAAATATGCAAGACCGTCTCCGCGCAGAGCATCCAAGCTATCAGGGAACCTCTCAAAGATCTTGACCAGGAGTTCCTGTCTTGGTCCAGACTTGGTTCTGTCTGCCAAGGGGAGTTTGCCGATCGTTTCACGCCACTCGCTAATAAGGTCGTCATATAGCCGGCGGCCTTTCGGTGTCAGAGCCATACCCCGCTGCTCGATCTCACCGAAACGCGCCTTATGACTTCCAGTGTCTTCGCCATCCGAGAAGGCGATGTCCTCTTCAAGAGCGAGGAAACTGGTTTGACGCAGAAGAATAGGATAAGCCCTGGGGGCGGGCCCTCAATGACGTCCTTCGCCTGAAGGCCACACCGAACCATATCGACTTGTGCCGCTTCGATATCCAGCACGCGAGGTGTCAGATGGTTGATATGAGGACCCTTGAAGCATACAACGTCCGCGATAAGTGGATGCTGGGCTCGAAGCTCTTTATAGGCTTCTATATCCACTGTCGAGGTCTTATGCCAGCGGAAAGTTTCCAAGGCTTCTGCGATAAACTCTTCGGCTGCCATGCTAGTAAATGGCCCATCGTTTTCATACTGCTCGATCAATTCGATGCATCGAGGAGTAAAAATATGACGCCTGCTTAGGATTTCGGCTGCTTTAAAGCGGAGGGACTCATTTTGGATCAGCTCGAGCCGGAGAAGAGATGTGAAGACACGGAAAGGGTCGAAGGCGAGGGATTCTTTTGTAAGTGGTCGGAAACAGGTGGCATGAACAGGGAGATTTGCGACAGTTAGGTCATAATAGCCGACAGGCTGCATGCCCATAACTGAAAATAATCGACGCATCGTGGCAAGCTCACTAGCAGTGCCGAGGCGGATAGCTCCATGACGCTCTACCTCAACTCTGTGTTTAAGACTCTTGTCATGTCGGTGGTTGATGGCTGATACCAGTTCCAGAAGAGTACCGTACTGGGGAACCTCTTGCTGGTACATATTGGAAAGCGCAGAAGCGAACATTGTTCTGATGGTATCTGGACAAACAGTCTCTTTCAGAGTCATGGTGGGCGGTTATTTTGGCTGGAAGGTTACCAGGTTGAAAGTTGAAGAGAAATAAAAAAGTAGATAGGGAAATAGACTAGAAAACTCTGCGATGTGATGAAGTCGATGATATTATTCTGCTGCTCAGGATCCTTTTATGGCGTGTTGATTCTTTCCATCTTTATACCAAAGCTGTCTGGCATCTCGGCCTTTACATGCCCGTATCGTCGGACATCTTACGCACGAATCCTCAATACGGCTCTGGTACATCCGACGCAACTCCCGGAGTGTTATACGGCAACCCCTGTCTTATGCTCAACAGAAGGAGTCAAATGGGAATCAAGTTGCCACTCTTACAGCTTTCCGACACAGTGAGAGAAAGCATTTAGGACACATGATTGGATTACTCGAGAGCCACTTCTTGTTTCGCAGCGTTAATAGCCGCAAATATGGGTATCCTCCACATATGACACGCTACGGGGCCAATAGGAGGGCGCCATAGCACGCCCTTTTCCTAGCAAAGGCGTCCTAGCGCTGGGTAATCAGGATACCGGCATGATGGCAGAAGGCGGGGCATGGTCCTGCGAAATTCCTGGGTCGATGTCAGGGAATTGAGTGTTGGAGGCCCAAGTGAGAGAGCCGAGTCCCCGGAAGTTTGGTATCATACGACGATGGGCCATTCATTCATGGGCGAGGTAAAAGAAGCGAGCTTTAATGTCTCTGGGCTATCAGCCTTCAGAGAGCTCCCCCACAAGGAGAATCCGGAAGTTGAAAACCCCAAACCATTTTGGAGCCGAGTCAGCACCGGTGACCCGTTCTTGGCCCTTGATCTAAACTACAAATTTGACACAATCCCAGCCTCGGCCTAACAAAAAATCAATCTAGTTCCCCTGATTTCTGCCTCATCCTGAGCAGAAGTACGGAGACTCCAATTCGGGCATGTGTGTGTGGTGATGTCTACCAACCAAATTATGTGATGCTATTCCTAAATGTGTGGGTGGCTCGATAGGTTAGTAATGTCTGTGGGGTATAACCTTCCAGGCCGTTTCCGTTGGCCTTATCCCATGAATCAACTTTGTCACCTCTCCTCAAAGCTGAAGACGCTAGGAAGTCTTTCGGAGTGACTTTTGGGGGGGCCGTCGTTCTCGGAGTAGATTGTGGGTCTTTTTCCTGATCTCCGAAAGGCCCCTAGCTTACCCTAGCCTACCCGATTCGGGATTACAGATCAGGGTTCCCTACAACTGAGCGCCGCTTGAGACGAGGTTCTTGGAGGAAGTGTGGTGCAGCAAACAATTTCTTTTTAGCCAGAAAGTCAGGCCGTTGCAGTAGCACGCCAAGTCCCTTGACAGAACTTTCTTTTGCTTTTCGTCGAAACAGGATCTTCCTTACGAACAAGCCCCAACAAACCAACCATACCAACAGCCATCATGCCCTCCAGTGTCTCGCCCAAAATGGCTTCGCTGAATATGCCAGGACTTGATCAAGTCGGCCTCAGCAAAGACAAGTTCCTGTCCCGGCTCGATGCCATTCGAGAGCGCAGAGCCGCAGCAGGAACTCTCAAGGCCGGGCCTGCCGCCGCATCAAACAGCGACATGTTCAAGGGCCCTGTAAGATGCCGCCACACAAATATGCTCCAGGCTAATCTCTAACCCTTCAGATGAGTCATCTATCTGTAGCCAAACGATGGAATCGTATGTAACGCTATATCCCTCCCCTTCCTGATAGCCGTTGTGTTCACGCCAGGTAGATCACCTTACCGACGAATCTCTGCGACGTGGGCCGTGCTCGCTCAAACAAGCAGCGAGGTATATGAAGCCTGGGATGGTTTCACTGGGTGGAGGCTTCCCTTCCAGTCAGTACTTCCCTGTCACAGAGGTCATGGTCCGTATTCCCAACGCGCCCAGCTACTCTGATGATGAGGCTGTCAAGTCGGGACAAGTTCTCAGCATTGGTAAACACGACTGCGCTCAGGCAGGTAATGCCGAGTATGACCTGAACGCCGCTTTCCAGTATTGCCAGTCAACGGGGTCGGCACAATTGCTCCGGTTCATCACGGAACACATCGAGCTGATGCATAGCCCACCTTATGCTGACTGGCAGTGCTGCCAAACAATTGGAAGCACGAGCGCGCTAGAGCTTGCTCTGCGCATGCTTTGCAGTAAGGAGCGCCGGGACAGTGTCCTAACCGAGGCGTACAGCTTTGCCACGGCCCTTGAGACTCTTAGGCCTCTCGGCATCAATGTGTTTGGAGTGTCGGTTGACGATGAGGGACTAATCCCAGAGGCAATGGACGCCATTCTTACTGATTGGGACGAGACAACACGAGGCGCTCGTCGGCCACATGTTCTATATACTGTTCCATCTGGCCAAAACCCTACTGGTGCCACACAAAGTGCCCAGCGCCGACGAGTGCTCTATGCCGTGGCTCAGAAACACGACATTTACATCATAGAGGATGAACCATACTACTTTCTTCAGATGCCTCCATACTCGACTAACGGAGCTGATAACAGCCAGTGCTCGCCCACCGAGCTGGCCACCAGCCTGATTCCATCGATCCTTAGCATGGACACGGATGGCCGAGTGTTCCGCATGGATTCTCTGTCTAAGGTGCTCTTTCCAGCAGCTCGACTTGGCTGGGTAACCGGTTCAGCCCAGATGATTGAGCGTTTCGTTCGACATGCTGAGGTGGCGGTCCAGGCCCCAGCTGGGTTATCCCAGGCTGTTGTTTGGAAGCTTCTTGACCAGACTTGGGGCCACGAGGGATTTCTTACCTGGCTTTCCCATATTCGCAGCGAGTACACCATGCGACGCGATTGGTTAATCGCAGCTTGCTGCGCCCACCTGCCCAGCGACCTGGTGGCTTGGACGCCGCCGAGCGCAGGTATGTTTGTAAGCAACTATCTATCCTTGCCCGTTATTCGCAGAGAAACTGACCTAAATGACCAGCTTTGGCTGAAAATCGACCATTCTCGACATCCCGACTCGGACAAGAAATCGATAGCTGAGGTTGAAGAGGAAATCTTTTCCGGTTGTATAAGCAGCGGTGTTCTCTGTGCGCGAGGATCATGGTTCAAAACTGAGACCGAAACACCACTGGATCACCTTTATCTCCGTGTCACTTTCGTCTCAGCAAGCCACGAAGAGATGGAAAAGGGTATCCAACGCCTTGGTTCTGCCATCAAGTCGTCTTTCCGAGTCAAGAGCGGGTCAATAGAGTAGCCCATAGAATCGTCGAAAGACGAGACATGAATTAAGACTGATAAAGAAGGTTCTGATTCCTATCACCATTCTATTTCGCGCCAAAACCAAACATGTGCATATGCTCACTTGAACGAATTCCTACGCCGCAATGGACGCTTGCACTACGTTCACAGCTAGGCAATAATATGATCAATCACAAGACGCATATTTTCGCGTTGTAACTTGGCTAGCTCAGCGTCAATAAGGACTATTCTTTAAACGGCAGGACCCTTCACTCTCGAAAAGCTGCGGCAAATGGCTGCATTGTAAAAGAGGTAGACCAGCCATTGGGAAAGACATTCCTTCATCTATGCATAGGGCAAGACTTTCGTAATATTCGCTTACACGTGGCGCAGTGTGTAAGGTATTGGTTGAAAGATTTGTGCCAGTCGAAGAGATATACCAAACGCATGCAAAAACTCGAGAATGGAATGGCATGTGTTCCTGTTAATACATGTATGGTTTCATTGCATTCAACTAATTATTGCTTGAAGACAGACATGATTGACAATCAATGGTGTTTGTGAACAGGCATGCTGCTGCTCAGATGCGTTGAGTGTTACACTACTTCCTCGGGATCCTCCCAGTTGTCTGAGAAAGTATACGTTTCAAAGCATGTCCCTATAGCATCTTGTGTATCGAAAAACATAAACTCGCATGTGCCGCTCTTCCCATGCCAGACACCCGATTGTACGACCTCGAACCCTCGTTTGTGGAATTCTTCCTTGCGTTGCTGTGGGGGTAGATGATTGCAGTCAAACGCCACGTGCTGAATACCCTCGCCGCGCTGCTCGAGAAAATCGCGCATGAGAGATGGCCCAGCGACAGGCTGCATTATCTCCCAGACAACACCGCCACACTCGGCGAAAGCGACGAGTAGCTCGAAACTTGCGGCTTGGCCGCGATACTGTCGATTAGAGACGGTATTCTCGTTAAATTCGAAGATGCGAAATGGGCCAATGGCGAGTTTGGAGAGTTCCGATACAGTTTTTTTGCAATCAGAAGAAACAATACAGATCTCTACAACTTTGCCTAGGAACGAACTGGCGCCATTGGGATTTGTGGCCGTGATGGGTTCCATAGTTCTAGCTAGGAACACGGGTGTTATGATGGGTGTGGAGCGACTGTGTGAGAGGGTATCGGGTGAATGAACTACCTTAAATGTCATCGAACCATCACTTCGAGTATGACTCATAGACTACGTCATTTACCACGTGTGTTATTGATCAGCTATTGTATATTTCATGCCTTACGTGAGATATCTTTATAGTGATCGGTCATATTCGCCTATTGACGGCTTTAAGATGGTGGGGATGGCAATTTGAATACCCAAGAATAATGATCAAGGGCGCGGCCTGCTTCAAATCCGGATGAATGCCATTTCAATATCGGAAAATAAACCTAGATTTTCTTATCACCGTATCTGCCCCTGAATACATTAGGAGGTTTCAAGAATACATATTCGGAACGACATCAGTCCGATTTGGAGATTGTTTTGAACAAAAGAATCCTGTGGCTTGTATTCAAGTGTGTAGGGTAGGTCATTTTTAGTCGTGTAATACGCCAGTCGGTTCCCCTCGGTTCCTTTCGGTTCGCTTATCAGATTGACATTTGAACCAATATCCCCCCAAGGTGTTCAACATGTCCTGCCGTTGCAATATTCGACGTACAGAGGTCGTCACGCGTTTTATTGGGCCTGCTCCATGCCACGGTGATTCACGACTGTACCCAGCTTGTGATAACGAGAAACAAGTCATGCCGAGAAAGGGTCTAGGATTGCGGCTCTTTTTGTTCTTGGTATCTCTTTGTCAAGGATCAAGGGGGGTGGACAGTAGTAATCAACATCCAATACCCTTATAGAGGCCCATTGGAGGGAAATAGAGATGGTACACAGAAAGGCCACGCCATCTAAGAACTAGTATAGGGGTAGCGTAACAAGACGCATTTGTGTGGGACAAAATTCCACCAGGCACTCTACACCCGTCACTCAGTATACTAGCCGTGCACTGTTTGTGACGAAAGGGGAGGTGGTTGAGCCTAGCACAAGGCCAAGTCAGTGGGAGTGATGAGACAACGGCAGACATGTTACTGGGCTGGGCTGAGTGGGAAGAATGTTCATGGTCTTTAAGATTACGTACAATGTACATAATATGTGAGTGTCACAGACAAGTGTTTTCTTCTTCTTTCTGTCTTACGCCTTGTAGTACGGTTATTGAGAAAGCTTTGGAACTGATCAACTTTATAAATCACAATTGTGAGTAATAAACCTTGGGTATTAAACCTTATACCAATTCAAGCAAGCTTTCGGTCTATTGCTCGCTTCATAATCTCCCGGAATTGTTCTTTTGTTGGCCACACACCCTTGATCCTCTTATCCGCTCCTCGGATTCTTGCAACACTTTCTCCAACATGGCCCTGAATTCCGATGTCTTGTTATCGGGGTGAAACTTGGTCAACGACAAAGGACGGGACGTGTTGTTCTCGAGACGTCCGATTGCTTTTTGTATTCCATTCTCCTCATGACTAGTAATCAGTATGCGGACTCGCACCCGTTTCAAGTTTTTCAGGCAGTTCACTTGGCCCAGAATTTCGGAAACTCCGTCCATGCTCGCCAATTCCTGAAAAGCGTTAATAATAATGATCTTGATGGACGGCAAGTGAGCTATGTTTGAGAAATGGCACCAAATAACCCTTTTAAAATGTTGTTCTAGAATCAAAACGTGGCTGTTAGCATTTCTGTAGGTCTTAAGGGATCGTCGAAAGGAAGCTTCAAAGCGAGGAATAGTTTGTGTGAGCTGGTTTGCGATCGTTGGGAATACGTGCAATCTGACGTTGATATCTTTTCCACCCTGCCGAGAGAAGCAACAAGCTGCGATATTGCTTGTCTGTGTTAGTTTGTAAGAAATAGTTCGAGCTAATGTGGATTTGCCGGTTGCTCCAGGATCATAGATCCAGAGGAATGTGGCTTGATCTTTGCTGTTCTTAACACATTCGTGCATATGATCTCTAATGGCAATCTGAGTACGCTCTTGACAACTCGGTTTCTTGTAAACAAGGTCGCTATTGAATTTTGTATTTCCTGCGATTTGAAGGTTGATTGGTAGTGACCCTATCGCTCGGCCTTTTTGTCTAGTGCTATTGTCACTGGTTGGTGTTAGAAAGAAGCAAAATAGAAGTTTGCCTCAGTTGCTTCACGAGGCGGTCCAAGTCTCCATCATCAATTTGCGTTATCCCCTGGATAACCTCGTCAAGGACAATTTGCAGTGTTGCTCTTGGGATAATTTTGCCACTTTTCCCTTTTCCTTTCACACCCTGGGGTAAAATACTGGTCGAATTTTGAAGGATTTTCTGAGCCGTCTTATCATTAGGAGCTAAGGCAACGGCTCTCATAAACTCGAGTTGGCTCTCTTCAAGCCTATCATTTTTGTAGCAAAGGCATAGCGAGTAGGACATGACAAGCCCTTTTTTCAGATCGATGACAATCTCTTCTTGACGAGTTAAGGATCCATCTTCTTCTTTGTAAAGTTACCGATGAGCAATCTTGTTGTATAGACTGTCCGGAAGATTTGTAGCCTGTACATCGAAGACGATGTTGTTGAAGAAGGCAAGCGAAGACTTCTTGAATTGTCCTGTGACATGGTGGCTCTTGCAGCTATAAGCACCGAACCAAGGCACCCACAAATTGCCCACTGAGCGGTTTGACAAAAAATATGAAGTTCTTTCTTCCTTTTGAACTAATTTGCCACTACTCCAGAGGTTCTTTCCATATGAGTTGAGTGGACCAGTATAATTCGAATGCCGGCAAGGTCGTGTACATCTTGAGGTATATCAGTAATGTATTCATATTCTAGTTGTTCGTTGACTTGCTGGTGATGTACATGACGTTCCAGGGACTTTGAGATGGACGTCTAGGATCTCACTCTTTCCTGGACCTCACCAGGGATTTCTATCGTTTTGAATGAGATTCTTACAGGCTTCAGATAAATTGATGACTGGAGGCTACTCGGCTATAAGCCTGGCACTTGCTAAGTAAACCTAGTCAATATTGGCAACATAGGTGTGGCGGACGTTACGGAAGGAAAAGAATCACAGATGATATTATTGAGCAAAGGTAAGGGTGTAATAGCGGATTTGTTTCTAACAGAGCCTTGAGAGACAAATAGAAGCGATGCCGAGTAAGTCTGTGAATGGCCCCGAGGGATTACTATATAGAACGGGGAACTTACACAAAAGGCCATTGCGCTCAAGCAGTTAAATTGTCTACTGTCTGAAGAATGTTTCTGAGACCACAAGTCAATGAGAGACTTCCTTTAACGGCAACGGTGAACAATCTATCTTTCTACCATAGAAACCTGGTACCTTAAGGCCCACACAGTAATCTACAAAGCTGTAATATAGTAGGATCAGCTGCTGATAACCAACCTCAAGGCAGACACACTGATTGAGAACCCCGCTCCCATTCAATTATGTATGCTTGGTCTCAATCGTCATATCAAGTATACACGGTGCTAACTCCACCAGTAATGACGGCTTTGAGTACCATATAATCATCCACTCCATACTTGCTCCCCTCGCAGCCCATACCGGAGTGCTTTATACCACCGAACCTAGGACAATTGATTAGCATGTAACAATCCAGTACGTGCTCATGCAAACTCACGGGGCTGCCCAGTCCGCAATGGCGCCGGTATTGATCGCAACCATCCCAAACTCGAGCCTCTCTTGCACACGATGCGCGCGGCTCAGGTCGTTAGTCATGATGTAAGAGCCCAGGCCAACCTCCGTATTATTCGCGCGGTTTACAACTTCATCCTCAGTTTTGAACTTGAGCAGTGGAGCCACCGGGCCAAACGTTTCTTCCTGTGTAATGATCATAGTCTCGTCCACATCTCCCAAAACAGTGGGCTCGAAAAAGTTTTTGCCTCCCAGGCTGGCAAGTCGCTTTCCGCCGCAGAGAAGAGTAGCTTTCTTACTGAGTGCATCCTGGATATGCTGCTCTACTTTATTGGGGCTGATGGTTAAGGGACCGTGAGTGACATAAGGGTCAGACAAGGCGTCGCCGACCTTGAACTTTTTGACCTCCTCGACAAGTCGCCTAGCGAATTCATCGTACAAACCCTCGTGGACGTATATGCGGTTGGCGCATACACAGGTTTGGCCGGAGACTTTGAATTTTGCGATTATAGCACTTGAAACTGCAATGTCGAGGTCTGCATCCTCGAAGATAATGAAAGGTGCATTCCCTCCTAACTCAAGACTGAGCTTCTTGAGGGTACTCGCTGACTGCTTCGCTAAAAGCTTCCCAACTCGAGTTGAGCCAGTGAAAGAAACTTTCTTGATGATATCAGACTCGCAGAGTGTAAGACCGAGCTGTGGGGTATTGTCTAGCGCAGTCAAGATATTCAAGACGCCTTTTGGTATGCCCGCACGTTCGGCCAGAACAGCAAGAATATTCGCCGAATAAGGAGCAATTCCATCAGACTTCAAGATAGCAGTACAGCCAGACGCAAGAGCAGGGGCAAGCTTTCGAGCAGCCATAGCCAGAGGATAGTTCCAAGGTGTTATCAAGCCACACACGCCGATAGGCTGCTTCAGAACCTGGATCCTACCTCCAGGCTGGGAATGAGGAATGACATCACCGTAGAGGCGAGGAGCCTCTTCGGAATACCACTCAAAATAGCCTGCTGCTGATATGACCTCAGCCTCGGCGTCAGCAATCGATTTGCCATTCTCAATGATAATGACTTTGCTGATATCATTCTTATTCTGTATAATAAGGTCGGCCAAGTTGCGCAGCAGCCTGCCACGTTGGCACCCGGATTGGGCGCGCCACAGCAGAAAGGCTGCATCAGCAGCCTTGGTCGCGTCGGTCAAGTCCTCAAGCGTCGACTCTGGTAAGGACCCGATGACCTGGTCGGTGCTTGGGTTACGAACTTTGAAATACTTGTGCGAAGCCGGCGAAATCCACTCGCCGTTGATATAGGCTTTGCCCACGACGAGGCTTGGGTCTTTGAGGTGGGATGCGAAAGACGACATTGTAAAGAGGCGGGCCAAGGGGGAAAAGAAATGATGAGCCGGGACTGGAAGTGCGTGTATGTGGTGTTGATTTACCGGTTTATTCTTAAGGTCTTTCGTGTCATCGTCGTATTTTATTTGTCTCGGAACATTACAGTGTATCAATGGGCTGCCTTTCTGTGAATAGCCAGACCCATACCGTCAGCGATAGTCTGCAAAGTCACCTTGTTCTTTTTGTGTGACATAACACCACATTCAGATTGACCCATCCCTTCACCACTCCGAGAATGCTTCCGAAGATGCTTGTCGATCTATTCTGGCTTCGCCCTTTAATCGCTACTTGGCTTAAGGTTTAGTCAGGCTTTGGGTTTCGTGCTACTCATCAAGCCGTCCCATTTGCCCGAGTCCTCCGCCCCATTCTAGATGCGAGGTGAGGAGGCTACGCTATGGTAAGTATGAATGCTGTACTCCGTATTGTCTCGGAGTGGAATCGATGTTACATCGGAGCATCCCTAGGCTCGGAGTGACTTTCAATTGGCCAAGGTCCTAGTTTGACGCCACTGAAGCTCTTTTGGTGGAATACAGTCGGAACACATCCTCACACCCTACATCAAAGCGCGCGCCCTACACATGTCGATAGCGCCTGGCGTGGGGAAAGTCTTGTTGGAGCAAAACGCTGCTGCGAACGTAACAAGTTGCGTCTCCGTTAGCAAAGAAGGCCGAAAGTGGTCCCGAGGAGGCTGTCACTGTCCCCGCTCGGGGTTTTGGCGTAAGTAATAATACGCATTTCATAGCCGACGAATGTTTTGCAAGTTTACAAGTATTGGAAAACAAAAACTTATCAACATTCTCAAAGTCAACCTCAGTTTTCAACCACATCGAAAAGATAGCCAAGCTCTATACCATGGCCGGCACAATGAAATGCGTCGTCTTGAACGGCCCGTTCCAAGTGTCTTTGGAAAACCGTCCAATTCCCCAAGGTAGGTTTATGTTTTGATCCATAGCATCTAATAGTCGATTCTGAATCAGAGGTAGTGCAGGACGAGCAGGACATTGTCATCAAAGTGAGTGCCACGGCATTGTGTGGTTCGTAAGTGACCCCCCCTTTAATGTTGTTAATGGGCAAGTTATGCTGAAATATCTCACCTGGAGTGACCTTCACCTTTACCGCGGGCACATGTCTGGTGGAGCCGGGTTCATCATGGGTCACGAATTTACAGGCACTGTTGTCTCAACGGGGTCGGGCGTCAAGACTGTCCAGGTTGGTGATCAGGTCGTCTCAGCCTTTACAACTTCTTGGTATAAACTGTCCCTAGCCATACTGCGCCGCTGCTTGGAAAGCTAACATTCACAGTGGCGAATGCTTTTACTGTCTGGCTGGCTGCAGTGCTCGCTGTGTCAAAAGTCTCTTGTTCGGCACAAAGTTTCTTGATGGCGGTCAAGCTGAGTACGTAAGAGTACCTTCAGCTGATGGCACTGTTCTCAAAGCACCAGATACCATCTCAGATCAGGCACTTATCTTGATGGCGGACATCTTCCCCACCGGGCTTTTTGGTGTGAAGGCTGCTGTGGAGATGACAACCAGTATTGACATCAAGGATGCTACCGTGGTTGTCATCGGGTGTGGTCCCGTGGGCCTCTGTGCGGTTATCGCGGCCGCAAATGTTCATCCGAAGCACTTGTTCGCTATTGATAGTGTTCCAGAGCGCTTGAAGCAGGCCCAGAGTCTAGGTGCTACACCGCTTAACTTTCTTGAAGACAAAGAAGGGATGCACCAAAAGATCAAGGACGTGACGGATGGCCGTGGTGCTGATATTGTCATCGAGGTTGTGGGACAGCCACCGGCGCTCAGAACAGCATTTGACCTACTTCGACCTTTTGGAACGTTGAGTAGCATCGGAGTTCACAACGGCGAGGTAAGGAACCACGATGAGAGGCGAATGCATGACTAACAGTAGGTTCATAGATTCCGTGGAACGGCTACGAAGCTTTTAGGTACCTATCACTCGCATCCTAGACTATCACTTGACTAATTGGAAACAGCAAGAACATCCGTGTTCATTTTGGTCGCTGCCCTGTGCGTAGCGTTTTCCCGGAAGCATTAGCTTTACTCCAAGAAAAACAGCATCTTCTCGGGTACGTTTGGATCTTGGACTCTTCTGTTATTCTTCTAACACGCCATCGCCAGCTTCATGTTCGAGAACGTCATGCCCCTGTCGGAGGCTGTTGCTGGCTACGACTTGTTCGTCCAATCCAAAGTACAAAAAGTCATGTTCAGGCCTTAGCTATCGCTCGCTGGTGCATGTGGTTCGCCCCCTGCAATGTTTCGGCAGGTTGCTAATATTATCCAGCAGCCGCCATACGAAAGTTGCTGGCTGGAAAGGCTCCATACTAATCAGGTTTCGGTCTGCCAGCCGGGTTTGAGAGATAGTTTTTACCAGCTTCAAAAGGAAATCCATATACATAAACTTGTCCGCTTCGAAGTAAGTTAGTGGGGGTACTATTATTTCAGCTTTTCTCTATCCTGTATCACGATGGATATCTGGCACGTGCATCATGTTTGACCGTCTCCGCCTCGCAGGAAATTAGGTGGGCACTTCCAATCCCCTTTTTTCTTCGTCTGCAACTCATCAACTTTACCTCGTCACTCCGCCTCCATGATGCTGCCAAGTATTCCTAACAAATTCAATGACTGCGGCATCTACGTTTGGTTCCATTGACCTCCTACATAACTAGATAGTACAATAACATTACTCCCACAGTATCTATTTCTATAACCCGCTTGTCCAGACTCAACCTCAGAAAATTAACCTATCGTCCCTATTTTGCTAGGGCTTTCAAGGAGCTCTTTTCATTGCGGAAAGTTCTCCCCAAGAAGCAAGGGATGTTCGGCTAGGGTAAGCCAAAAGTTGGATTCAAAGTCCTGCAAATTATTGGTGTACCAAGGATCCCAGGCTGTCTCATCCGGCGCAGTTGCAGCCGTCATGGTTTGCCAGTCCGGGTCGCCTGCCGACTGCAAACACACCGGATCTGTTCTTCCGAGAGAGATACGGCTAGTCAGGTTCTTGATTGTTCGTGCAGCCCCTGCCAAGAGGGCATAGTTGGCATCCTCCTTAAATACTAGCGTTCCGAACTCAATCTCGGCGACCATGACACCCAGGTCTCGGAGCACTTTAAAAAAGTCTGTTTCGCGTGTTTCAGTCGTTAACGTCTGTCCCAGCAGTGACAAGCAGATTACACCTGCTGCTGCAAGTCCGTAGTATGCGACCTAATCAGAATATCAGTGTCTGTTTCAGCGGTAAAGGATGGTGTCACTCACTTTCCAAACCAGGGATGTGCCAGAGTTGACTATTCGACCCTTGAACATGACTGCCTCGACAACGAGCGACAACATGTCTGCTGCGACACCGATCAACTGGATATTCGGGTTCGACCCTTGGGGTACTGTCGCCAGCTGGAGTAAGAATAAGACGTGCAAATGGTGAAGTTTGATACCAAGCATCCTGTCTACCTCAACGGGATGTCGTTGCAGGGACTTCAGAGAGCTTTGTAGTCGAAAGCCTTGAGGCAAGGAAGACCACTGCGATTCCGCTCTCTCGCGTATCACGCTGCGATTGATCAGTAAAAGCTTTCCGGTAAAGAATTTAAGCTGTTGATGCGGACCTTGCCATTTTGTAACGCTCGTCCATGTCCTTAACCCCAGAGAGCTCCAGTATATCTTCTTTGAGGATCGCACACATGGCTGCCCACCGTGACTCGGCGGTGAAATCGAACACTGATTCAGGTGACCACTCGTTTACGCCGTTCGAGCCCAGCCCTAGCATGTTGAAATTACAGAACTTTCGAGAGATACGCGGCGGCCGGCCCAGAAAGATCGATACATCTTTGTCGCTAGAGTAACAGTTTGTAAACGCGGCACGACGCAGATCTCGAAGAAACGGTGGCAGAATGCCGTGTCCTTCGATGTCCTGGTGATAGCCCAGTGCAAAAAGCGAGCTAACAACGTCGCCGAGTTTGCGCCATGATTCGAAACCTATCGACAAGTTATCAATAATACGGCATGACTATCATTCCTCTTCCGTTAAAAAGTAACTTACTATGATCGCCATCGACCAGTGTATGCAGAATAAAGTTCTCATATTGTAGGATAAGCTGCAAGTCATTTGGGCATTCGAGAGAAAGGCAAATGTCCAAACACCGATCAGCGTAGTGCATGGAGAGCCGTCTCATATCGCGTCTGTGTTGCTCGCTCTCGAAGGAAAACTGAGAAACATCAAGCCCAACTGCAGCTCTAGAAACAGCCGTCAGGAACAGACACAGCGTCTCCCACCTAGAGCTACGACCTGTGAACTGTTCACAGAAGTCTTGAGATGTCGATGATGACTCTGCTGTTAATGGTCGGCAGGAATGGATGAAAAGATCTCTTGACATCCCCGCTGGAGATCTCGTTCCCTCCTGAACACCACTGAGGAGATACTCGGCAGACTCGGTGCATTGTGCGGTGAATGGACTCGCAAGTACGAGATTGGACTGTGTTCCAACCCAGGCCTTGACAAGTCTAACGCAAGTTGGGATCTGTGCAAACCGGGACATCTGGACGATGAGGTCAGCTCCATGCAGTATGTAGGCTTCGTTGACTGGCTCATGGATCGGGCCTTGACCTTGGGTTATGCCGAGGTTGTCCCCAGTTAGGTCGTTCTCGATGCT
This sequence comes from Fusarium lateritium, assembly GCA_014898835.1. Classification (NCBI taxonomy): domain Eukaryota; kingdom Fungi; phylum Ascomycota; class Sordariomycetes; order Hypocreales; family Nectriaceae; genus Fusarium; species Fusarium lateritium. Next base: position 9,190 of record JAAVTZ010000795.1, on the reverse strand, counting down.
GGATGGTAGTTGGCCAAAGAGGGCAGTATAGCTGGAAGAACCCAAGTATCCAGGATTAGGATACCGATGGCGCTTCGGCATTGGTCCGGGCCGGGCAACATGCCCACCTAGACTTGTCAGACCGTTGGGGCTGCCCCCAGTCTGTGTGTCTCTGATTCTAGTAGCACATCAGCGATGGTCCTCGCCATCCCGGTAGCGCCCGACTTACCCCATATCCGGCCTGGAATCTTCAGAATCAGTAGCAACATCGGCAACGGGTTTTCGGATCTTTTGGAATGGATGCGAACGGTACGTGCAGTTGGCTGATTGATTTCTGCTAGAGCATCGCATGCAGACCGGCCGAGTATGGTCGCAGGCTAACTTTGAGGCGCGGCATGGGTTGCACGCGGGTAATTTAGGTACTTTGGGCATCTTCAGATTCCATTTCACGTCAAGTTTGCTCAGAGGAAGAAGATTGTGATGCGAGAGTGCGGGGTAAAAAGATGAGCTTGGTATACTGCGCCCTGCCCGGAGTGTGTTGGATTAGAGGGTGAGGAATTATTGTATACTCGAGTAAGGTTAATATCCTGGACAAATGAGGTCAATTTTCATACTCGAGAGTCGATCTAGACCTCCAGAGCTCGTGTTTCATTTTCTTATTCTTCCAGGTGCTTTCCCTCGCTTTCCAGTACTAATATTACCGGGGACCTGCAAAATACATGCTTCTTTTATCGGGGCGCCAACACAAGAGGAATGGGCTCCACTTCCTTTATTACAATATTACTCTTGTATCCAGAAGAGTGATGAAACCTTCGTATGTTCGGAACGCCTCTTGATAGTCATCAAGACCTCCAGGACCGTTACCCATAGCGTGAGCATACTCGCAAAGGATAACTGCCCATTTCCCATCCTTAATGCTGTCCACCTCTACGTGCCTCTTCAGTCGAGTTTGATCGGCATATATGTACGAGTCAGTATATGTCTCCTTCGTAATGAAAAAGTCTATCATCTACACTCTGAGCATACTCAATCATGGCGACGTGATTTACAACATAGAAGGATTTATTTCCAAGAGGCCATGAGAAAATGGACGGAGGGTTCCTGTCTCGCTGCATCATCCGCACCATCCTATCAAGGTATGACTCGTGCCACTCTGGATTATCAGATGTGAGCTGGGCTGGTTCAGGAAAGAATTTCTTCCTTGCTTCCCTCATAGTCCAGATAAGGGGCAGGCTGGACATAATGGGTGACAACATCGTAGAAACCGTGGCATTCTAAGTCGGCTTCATCCAATCATCATGATCATGCCATCGAGTCAGACCAAACACACCAAGCGAGCTTATTGCAAAAAAGGCAAGAAATCAGAGAGAAGCTACGTCAGTACCGCAGGGCTATCTCGACCTGGCTGCAGTTTGAGCCGGGTGTAGATGCTAGTCCGCCACCCCATCAGCCACACCTCAGTACGTATGACGCTCGAACAATTTGAGGACTGTACTGAATGTCGAAATAGTGCCATCTACTGAGTTCTGATCATCCTGACGGAGCAAACGTTCATCGACCGCGGCCACTCACCTTTCTCACCTGAGGCTCGAACCTGCGAGTCAAGTGCCCATGAAGAGAGCAGACAAAGACGCATCGAGACTGCTTTACACATATGGAGGCTTGTGGAGGCACACAAGAAAGCCTTCACTCGCCGACGAATTCAGTATGGTATCTCGTATGATACGTATTGCGCAGTTCTTGTTATCCTTTAGCATACCGACCAGGACTGTGACGAGTAGACGAGTATATCGAGTGCATTCGGTTCTTTTGGCAAGCTCTATTAGAGTTTCAGCGCGAGTGTAATTATAGACTAAAACGTCCATTGAGATTGCTCACCACACTAATGAGTCGTGTTGAGTGAGTTACGAAAAGTATCAACATTGATACCACAGCTTCAACAATAAGCTATCCAGACCTAAGCGGTAAGTCCTGAACCAGAGTAAGAAGATCTATGTTGACAGCTTTTGCACAGTTTCTCAGGCCGACATGGACTCTTTGGTCCGATCAGGCTCTTCTGGGCAATTTAATACTGCATGGGATGGGCAATGGAACAGTCTTCTATAAGCTATTAAAATAGACCTGACACTTACAAACAATCGCTGCCCTAGAAGCGGGGATTACTGAATGTCCTGCACGCGAACACATAAACGCTCTGGTCAACTTTGGCAAAGCTAAACGCCCCTTTTTTATCCGGGTCGGACCCAGGCTGCATGCCACCACCAATAGGAGTAAATCCAAGTCACTACTCCGAGGTGGGGCGCAATAGACATGGAACCCATCTGAAAAGCTAAATCGACACGGAAGGGGTTGGAAAGGCTTCACTACTCCGTACTACAAGGTGGAAACACATAATCTAGAGGGAACTTGTCTTTAATGCTGCGTTCGAAAAAGCATGGGTCAGCTGATGTAAGCCGAATTTCTTTTTGCCGAGAAATCATGCACCACTATATCATATCATTCTTAAAGCCACTGGGTCCCCTACATGGTCTGAATGTGCTTACTAAAAGGAATTTCGCACAACACTCATCCAATTCAGGACCTGCATCTGCGTCTATACGTACAATGGCCACTTCAGTTATCATCCCCGAAGGGCACTATGAATTTCTCGTCGTCATACCTGATAAACCTGGAGTGCGCGAGAAGCGCCTCGAAGTCCGAGGGTATGTGAGGTTTTTTAGTTGCTCACCACCATCAGTGCATCTTAATGACAATAGCAGGGCCCATTTTCAAAACGCGGTACCTTTCCAAGAGGATGGCACTTGGAAAACAGGTGGTCTGTAACCTCCGGTTTCCTGAAAAAGAGCCGAGACTTACCCTGTATCATAGGTGCCCTGCTGAAAAGCGTTCCGAGAGACGACAAACCTGAGAGCCTTGACTTCTTTGGTAGCGCCTTTGTTGTCGTCGCTGAGTCAGTTGAACAAGTTCGCGCTCAGTTCAACAAGGATATTTATGCAACTGCTGGGGTGTGGGATATGGACAAGGTAACGTGAACGACCTGGTTACGATACGCAGACACTAAAAACAACACAAGGCACAAATTTACCCTTTCAGAGCTGTGTTTAGAAACAAATGAGTGATTTTGTAGAAGTTTGCAGGAACGACTGGATGTTGGATTAAGAGCCTGGTCCGCCAGCAGATCAAATACACAAACACAGTCACTACCAAATATATGAAAGTGGACCAGACTGTCCTTCCATATTCTGAGCCCTTTCCTCGTGTCATTTGTTTTTCCAAAACTTTGTTCAGATACAACAGGTCCCAATCATATCACCAGCCACAGAACGTCGAGTAGCAACATGAAGAAGAAGCCTCCATACTCAGGAGGTGGCTAGAAATGATGAATCCGACTTCGGCAATGTGTAAGAGAACATTAAGGTCTAGAGACGCATAGAAAATACGAAGTCTTTGGTCAAGATGCAAGAGTCACAGCACAAGCACGGGGGCTGTGGATGTTAGACAGAAGGAATGCTCAACAAAGTCCATGTTCTTGGTATGGGCGTCCACGACCCCCAGGCCTTGAGTATGATCACTGGCGTGTTGGCTCGAGAGGACGCCTGATCATGGTCAGATATCTGATAGTACTTTTCAAAACGGTATAATAGAAGGCTACGAGGTGGTGAACGACAGTTGGATGCATTTTGACAAGGCACACAGGAATGAAGTCTTGATGGTTCAAACTGCCGATTGCGGGTTGCATGCCTTGTCGTGTTTTGGCGCTTAACAACGACAAGGCGGTCTTCGCACGGTTTTCAACCTAGTTTCCCGTATTAAATGCCCCGAAGCTGAAGATCATGGTAACATCCTACATGTTTAGTACAAAATTAATCACAAGCCGGATGGGAGCTGTCGCTGTAGCTCTACGCAGTGAACTCAAGGGGCTAAGTCACATAGATGGGTAACTCTTCATCAGGTTATGAAAGATATGTTGACATTGGTAACAAATATAATAAACAAGCCCCTCGACAACACCCAAGACCATATCTAATGACATTTTAGAAGCAGCTTGCCGGACGTTTTACGGCTCTCGATGTCTTCGTGTGCCTGAGCTGCTTGATCTAAGGGGTAAATGTTGTGAATAGAAATTTTCAGCTTCTCCGAGATAATCAGCTCCCAAAGCTCCGATGCATTCCTTTCAAGGCTCTCTCGCGTAGAGATATAACCGTCAAGTGTCGGTCGCATTAACTTGACATTTTTGGGTCCCAACCGAAGGATGTTCAAAGGGTCGACAGCACCGGACTAACTCATGTCAGCATACTGGCCACTCCATCCTTGGGTTTCACTGAACCTACAGCATTACCGAAGGAGATGAGACGGCCTTTCAGTGCGATCATCTCCAAGTCCGCATCGAACGTGGATTTCCCAACGCCATCGAAGATCACGTCGACGCCATAGCCATTTGTGATATCCTTGACCGAGGCCACCACGTCGGCCTTTGAGTCGATAATAAAGTCGGCACCATTCTCCTTCGCTACCTGCATCTTCTTCTCCGAGCTCGCGGTAGCAATGACCTTAGCGCCAATGGCTCGGAGCATCTGTACGAGAAGAAGGCCAACACCACCAGCTGCAGCATGCACGAGTACCCACTCACTGTGCTTGACCTCGCCAGCCTCGCGAATGAAAGTCCACGCCGACATTCCTTGTAAATATGAAACTACAGCTTGTTCGATAGGGAGATCGTCCGGGATGATAACTGCTGTTGAGGCATTGATAGCAGAATACTCCGCGTAAGCCCCCGAACTGCCCGTAAAGACTACCCTCGCACCAACAGGAAATTCCTCCGACCCTCGGACAACGATTCCGGCGGCCTCACGTCCGAGGGTAAACGGAAACTGGGGTGTCTTGTAAAGACCGGTGCGGAAGTAGGTATCGATATAGTTCACGCCTGCATATTCATTGCACACGAGGAGCTGGTCTTTACCGGTCGTTGGTAGAGCAATATCTCTGAAACGCAGTACCTCGGTGCCTCCGTTTTCGTCAATCTGGACAGATTTCATGGTGGGTGGAAGGGGAGTCATGACGGGCGAAGTGTTGTGGAATACACGAGTCTGTGTTGGCTGACAGGATTTGTAGAAAGAAGTCGTAACAAAATCGTCCGGGAAAATAAACGACACGTTTGCAAGGAGAGCAACCGAAACATAAACGTGTTCTTTACCATGGTTGAATGCGGGCCCTTATACTGTCTTTGAGACTATAAGCAACATCATTAGCAATTAAAACATGACCAGCTAATTTAGAAAAGAATTAGTCATGATCCGATGGCGGAGGAAGGGTATGGAGAGACTCCGGAATTGGGAAGTGCTATTTCCACCCATAAATTATGGGGCTTTATTAGTCTTGAAAAGCTGAAAGGGTCCCCCGCACCTTCCCACTCCGAAACCACCTTCCTACTCCGAACCTACCTTCCTACTCCGAAATTTCTCAGGTAGGGCCGGTGTGTCCTATGAAAAAGACGGCAGTGGTAGAGAGTAACACTCAATTAATATGCAAAAAGCATTAGGATAAGTATATAGTATATAGAAGTTAGCGAAATGTCCCGTCCTTTAATAGTTGATATAGCGGGTGAGGCTTACTGAGGTACAGAAGATTTATTGATGCTGGTGAGCTAGAGTCTATAAAAGTGCTAGTAAATGTGATTTGTACTCGGCTTCGCGGTGTTAAGTTGACTGTGAAAGAGGACGATATCGGTCCTGATGTGACTGGTGGGTAGAAGTTGAAAATTGTGGAATACACATGACGCAGTTGCAGCTCGACTAACTTTTTGAGAATGGGAAAGGCGAAATTAATAAGATTGTTCTGGGTCTGATAGAAACGCCCTGTTCCTTAATCAGGCATCTGGCTGCAAAACTTTTCAGACTCAGTCGTCATCAATTGAAAAGCAATGGACACGTGGGTAAATCAAGAACGTGTATTGGTCGAGGGTTCCAGCGAAGTTTTAGGAAATTGTTTCGAGAACATCCATATAACTGGCCTCTTTCATCCTGATCTCAGCGATGGGAAAATAGGTCGAACACCCCTGGTAGAGTCCTCATAGAATGACGCGGTGCTAGGACGCTTTTGGAGGGCAATTTTCTTTCCTACGGACCGCTTCTGACTGATTAATGCTTTCACAAGGAGGCTTTCCACAACTCGGGTCACGATTCGTCCCTTGGAGCTTTTATTGCTCACGAGACTCAAATTAGCGGCCAGGGCGGTGTTGAGATGTCAACTTTGCTCCAAACCCAACAGGGACAAAACGTCGCTTCACCCTTTATCAACAGCAAACAAGTTACAGCTGGGAAATTGCGGCTGCCCACAATTACTCTCAACCTACCCTATGCAAACCATGCCAACGACCACTATCTAGCAGGGCTATGGGAAAGCCAACTACCACGAGCACTTTGCTGGAGCGCAGATTGTAAAGAAAATGAAGTCAGGCGGAGAATAAGACGTTTCTTTATACGTGGCACCTTCTTGGCGTGGGCAGGAAGCAAGGGAAGAATTTATTCTACGACACAGGAGGACAATGGTGTGGGCCACCTTGAGATCATTGGAATAGAATGCAATCCGGCTGGGAAAAACCCGTATGTCTCTGTAACAAGGAACTCGAGCATCACAGTCCGTGAAAGTTGCGCGGATAACCGCATCTGCATTCAGAACGGCAACGAACAAGGCATCGAATTTCTCGGCTAAAACACAGGCAATCATCAGTATTTGGGAGCCAGGCTCATGTTTGATGTTGCGGAAGAGAAAGATGAGGTGATTTCGCGCGGACAAACCTTGGTCCTACTACAAGTTCTTCAGGAGGCCGGGCAAGGTGGAGAGTATATCTCATTGCGCCATATTGATAGAGATAAAGCAAGAGGAGCATTTAATCGCGTTGAGTACTTGGACGGGACATCACACAGAAACGGTTCCATGACAGAGGATTTCCTGACTAATCCACAGATCAAAACCCTAACAATATACTGAATACATAGCACTTGCTATGGGTACTTGATCCTAAGCACGACCTTATTGGGAGCGAACATGTCTCGTACAATCTCAATGTAGCGTTCAAGGTCAATTAAAAAGTGGCACTTTTTGAGTTGTGGTGAAGGAAGGAAGGAAGTAGAAGAACATAGCTGCTTAACAGCAATATTAGATATATATAGTAAGATAACAGAGGCAGGTAAACCTTGTTACTTGTGAGTCTTAGATGGAACGGGTGAAAGTAGACTTTCGAAAATGGAAAGGCTTAAAGACAGAAAAAGACATATAATATTAAATAATATACTAGAGATTCATTCCTAGTTTTTAAGTAGAAGATAAAAGAAAGTAGTAATTTTAGTCTTTATCTGCTAGAGATACTAGGGATACTAAGCTAGATTTAGTAACTAGTGGGAAAGGCTATCAAGCTAACCTTCTAAGTAGTTATAAACTAATTAAGCCAGCTCTATTAAAGCAGTAAATATATAATAAAATACATCTCTATTTATATTATTATTAACTTATCTTCTAAATAGTATATATAAAATCAGGATATAAATAAACTATTATAGCTATAGTATTATCGCTAGCTATTAGATATATCAGCTGTATTATTTAGGTTAGGGTTAGTAAGTTATGCGTTATAGATATATCAACTAATAAAGAAGAGGGGAAGTCAGGACTTTACGATATTTTACACTACCCTTCGAAGAGGGTTAATATCCTCCACACCTACACACCTGTTATGGATGAGCTGTATGTATCGTTGATCGTGAGACTTAAGCTCTGTCGCACGTCCACAGGAGATGGACTAGGCACAGGGGATGGATGGGCCGAGCTTGTAACGCTTACCAGTATTGTAAGTCATGCTTTAATAAGTTTTCAGCCTGAGTCTTGATCGACATGATCGGCGGTTAGAGATTAGCTATCCAGGGATGAAAAGACTTGAGAAGTCCCTCTGACCCTCAAACTGATACGGCAATCAATTATCTGGTAGATGCAGTCTGCCGACCTCGGCCCGAGGCAGGGACAACCATGCGATTTGCTGACACAAATCTAAGCGGTTGGCCTCACGGAGCTCAGCAAAAGTGCCAAAGCACGGTCTGTCATTGGCCATTGTGAGTACGCCCCCATTTCTAGATGTTTAGCCCCCATCTTGGACGAGTGGGTGAGACTTGCATGCTCCAACAAGTATATTCCGAGAACCATGCTGATGCTCAAACTCGGCGAGAACGGCCTGTGATCCCTGAATATAGCGAGATAAACGTAGCTACGCCTTGGCCACCCGTAATTGACTGGTTAGTTATTTTTATCATACGCGAGCTAATGGATTTTGTGAGAACTAGAATATGTGAAGATCCTAAACCTAGGTCACTATAAATAATTGGTATTTATAGTTTCTGATAGCTATATATTAGGGTGTCCCCAGGCAGTGGGAACTCACCTATTGTGATATTGTGACACCAACACTTTTACGAAAGTTTTCATCGATTTCTGAAGACATCCGCCTCCGAAAATGCATTTTTCTGTCATTGCCACAGTTCTCGTCGTCGCACAAACTGCGACAGCAGCCCACGTTATCGGTGATAAGTGTAGCGGAGATGTTGTTAGTGTTTGCGACGTGATTGGAAATAATGTTGTAAGTGCTCGAAATCAGCTATCTGTTGTTAACTTCTAATGACTCACAAAATCAAGCTCCAATGCGACTACATCGGTGGTAATATGGGCACTAGGTGGCAGATTCGTCGTGCATGTGACCCAGATCACCATTGTATTAAGTCGAAAAAGCACAAAGCTCATTGTGTTCCTAATAATCCCTAAGGATAGTTGGTTCTTTGTTGGGAGAGGCTCTTCCAATGACTTGGGGAGGAACTGCCGGCGAGAGGAATATTGCACGTATCCAGGTGGCTGAAACTCAGGGGTTTCTTGGATGGTAGTTAGATCAATCGACAAATCTCCGCTCTCAATGTTTCAACTTGTGCAATTTCGTAGGTTTTGTGTTAGATGGACTGCTTCTAAGAGACCTGATGAACGCTTGTCTCCGCTTCACTTCTGCTTTTGTCTGTGGTTCCAAAATTGACAAATACTAGAGCTTGCAACGACTCGAAAATCGCAGCGCCATATAGCTAGTGGAAGGATATAAGTACATAGTCCGGAATCTATAGGACTTTAAAATCAAAAGTGAATACTATTTAAGGTTTACTCTATAACTTCTAAATATAAA
>JAAVTZ010000794.1:0-12739 GCA_014898835.1 Fusarium lateritium | reverse complement strand
CCGATAGCCCTCCGCTCCGCCCCCGTTCACCGCCGTCCCCGTCTGATCGGAGCCTCCGAGGGGTTGTCCACGAGGAACCGAGTGCAACATGATCTCATCGCAACCGTCTGACTTGCTCAATGAATCAAAGGCATCCTTGCTTCAAAGCGAGGTTGTCTAGCCATGGCTCTTGACCTCGGTATTGACCGTCTAAACGATTCACAATGGCGATGTTTCCTCGTCCATCAGTCTAGTATCTTAAGGAACGACTTACGGCGCGAAATCATTCAAGCTTGCAACATTCGTTTTGAAAAAGAAGAAGACTACCAGCGATAACTGACGCCTACAAGGTCCAAAGACAACAAAGTGACCATCTAGGGAAGGGACCCATTCATCGGAAGCACTTGGCCGGTCAAGAAAACGACCACGCCCAGTCAGAATCACCCACGATATCCTTCCTTGCTGCACCTCAGATCCTCACCAGTTCGTTCGCTCGGCCGGGGGGTGGGTCCGGGCGGGAACGCGGATGTGCGCGATGCGATGCGTGATGCGAGGCGGGATTGACAGGGCGAGGGAGCCACTGCAAACCGGCGTGCGGCGCTTGTCAACTGCAGCGATGAGTTGGCCAACGCATCAAGTGGTCCGTGTGTAGCCTCCTAGAGTTTCCCTCAACAAGCCCCTCCCTCGCATCTTCTTCTTTTTCCCTTCTCTTTTGAACATCAACCTTCAATCATTCTCTTTGATTATTTACTGAATCTTTTTCTCTGGTTCTCGTCTTGTATGTTGGACTTTTTTCTGCTGCAAAGGGCCTCTTGGTCGTTTGAAACGGGCGTTGATAAGTATCCACACCCTGCATCACCTGGACCTCCGCCTCACATTGACAACTCAACCCATGTCATCTGGAACCGGTTCTTCACGACAATTCAGTCCTATTAAAGGCCTCTTCAACGCCTGTCAGGTCAGCTCTTGAGCTTGTCTCTTCATCGATACGAAAGCCGCATATGCGAACCATCTCAGGAGCCACATTTGATAAGATCCTGGTTAGATTCATATCACACATTCTCACTCGCACTCTCAACCTTGATCTGGATCTGGATCTGAATTGCTAGTCTATCAACACACGCCTCTTTCCGTCAGCTATCATGCCAAAACCTGAACAAACAATTTCATAGCGACATCATCATTTAGTCATCAGCCGTTTCTAGTCAGCCGCTTGCAGATTACTTACACAAGCCGTGGCCGACATCAATATCCATGCTTTACTCGATCAAAGTATGTTCCAACCAGAAAATAACGTCCAAGAATCGTATCATCGTCATCGTCATCGTCAACGGCAGCAAGTACAACACCGCCGTTGACGACGGTAACAGCGGCTCATGACCCCAACAAACAACAAAAAAGTAGTGAGAAATGGCAAGTGCCAGTCCTCGGACACAAAAACCGGTGTTCCTTGGAGAAGACCTCTTCTCCTATCTAGCCAGTGCTGAACATCTTTCCACCATGCAAGCTTATGCTCCGTCGAAAAATAAAGAAAAAGGCGTCCCGGGATCACAAGACCCTGGTTGTTGACAAAAAAGATGACGGCGAAGAAGTCTTCGCAACGGCTGTAAACAACCGCCCATGGGATGACGGATATCTGGAAAAGTCATGAGCTCGTGAGAGAGGAAGTTTATATATGTTTACCCGCGGTCTTTTCACTCGCCTCACCGCCGAGACGGCCTTTTGCTCTCTCCTCGTTCTTAAGACCCCAGACACAGGCAGGCATGGGCTCCTGCCTGGTAGTTATTGGAACAAATAGCCCAGGCCTAAACGCTTTACCTCCTTTCAAACAAGAGGGCCTGGATATGCATCCTCAGACAGTCATGTTACGGCCACTATGCCAACGACACTCGCGCTGGTCATGGGCGTGTGGCATACTTCATTAGAAACTCGACTACAGCGTCAAGGTTTGTCTCTTCTTTCGCGCTGATACCATAGCAGCACACCTCACGGCCGCGTATGCTCTTCAGGTCCAGTTCGTCAATCAACTCATCCACCGAAAGCTTATCCGGAAGGTCGGACTTATTCCCCAGGATGAGAAGTGGAATACCAGCAAGCGACTTGCGACCCATGAGGTCGTGAAGCTCTTCCTTGGCTTGAGGAATCAATGGAGTGTCGGCAATATCGACGATAAAGACGATGGCGCTCACACCTCGGCAATATCTCTCCCACATAGTTCGAAACCGGGGCTGGCCACCAATATCCCAACATTTTAGGGTAACATGGCCACGCTGTACCTTTTTCATGTTGAAACCGACGGTAGGAATCGAGCTAAGCAGCATCTGGAGTTAGCACTTGGGCCCTCATCACGAAATGAGACCGTGGGAACGATCGCTGCAAACATCGAAAATACATGGCCCGAGCCAACATGGGGAAGCGCTTACTCGAGAGTGAATTCGCCGCCCTACAATTCCAACAAAGGTCAGCTACAAGCGGTCAAGCAACAAGGCAGGAAACGAGACGTCAAAACTTACAGCGAGGACCCGTAGTAACGAGGTCTTGCCAGCATTTTGCAAGCCAACCATCGTCACCTCCATTTCCATCGCCCTGCAAATTATTATCAGCATGTTGGTTCAGAGTCTGCTGCAGCTATGCAACAGAGCACGAGCAAAGGAATCAGCAGTTGCCTTGAAGGCTATGCATGATCACGACTACTTACCAAAACATGCGCATTAACCAATTGTAGACCCTTTGAAAAAGCCCTGCCATGTTTACTATCTGGTCACAAAGGACGCTGGTCGGGCTGCGGCAGGTGGTCGGGTGAGGGCGGGGGTGTTGATTGAACAGAGCTATGGCTGGGCCGGTTGTTGCGAAGACAAACGAACCAAATACTGTTTTCTTTTGAGGGCTGCTCGTTTTGGTCAAAAGGACGGAAAATATCTCGATTCCGCAGAAAATGGCGGAAGATGTGGCGGGCGGGGTGCTTTATGGGCAAGGCAATTCTGTCGGCGCTCAGATGCAGGGTCGTAGTTGGAGGTGACAGGACGGAGACGAGGAGCGGGATGGCTGTTCAAGATGAAAAGCGACTTGTATGACGGTGGCAGGCGACGAGTAACATCTGCACCTACGAAGTTGTGCGCGCCAGCGTCTGGGCGTTTGGGGTCGGCGACGGCGTCGGAGGCGGGTTCGGGCGGCGATGGAAATAGTGAAGGAGGAGAGGCTCGTGGTGCAACGACGGAGGAGCAGTACCTAGATTGGCACAGGTGACGCCTAGGCGGAGGCACAAAAAAGGCCCCACCTGGGACGAGATGACGGCCGAGACAGTCGATAGAGACGCCAGGAAAGGGCACCCAAAGGATACCAGAGGCCACCAGAGAGACCACCAACGAGCACGAGCCTTTGGGGCCCTTGAGGGGGCAAGGAATGGGGAAGTGGTGGGAACGACCCGTGCCTGGCGGCGCAAGTAGCGTAGCTTTTAGCGCAGATGCAGCGCCAAAGGAGCCCAGAGAGGTTACCGAGATAGATTAGATAGGCAGCTGAGTCGAGTTGTGCTGTAGTCGCGAATATGAGCTTCAGCGCAGCTCAAGGTAAGGTGCTTGGTGCTCGTGAGTGAGTGAATATCACACTGCTCACTACCTACTTGGGTATAATATCGATAGCAGCAGTGCAGTGCAGGGAACAGCGTCGACAAGAGCTTCAGGTCGGGGAGCCTAAAGCTGGTGCAGGGATAAGCAGTACGCGGGAGCGCCAAAAGTACTGATTGGGGACTGCAAGTCGTCGCGGGGTGTTGTGACATTCCAATCTTCAATCACCTGGTCCAGCCCAGAGGTGGCAGCAGTGTGGGTTAGGCGCTGCGGCGTTTCATTCGCTTGATCACGGTAGAGCTTGTTAGAGTGGAGCGATGATCGACCAGGGCTCAAGGTCGGCGTCGACGTCAGTGCCAGGAGTGCTCAGAACAATGCGTTTCTGAGGGCGCCTAATGCTGTTGTGTCTTCAATGTCTAGGGTCCTTGTCTCTGGCAGAGCGGCTAGATGTGAATCAGACGGCGGATAGTGGAAATGAACGTTTGAGATTTTCGTTTTGAGTTCCTAAATAAACCCCGTCCACGGTTAGCTGCAGGGTCCTTGCTGAGCGGGAGCCGGCAAACAAACCGAGCCGATGCGAGAGTGTAGAGGTTGACGATCGATACCAGATCCGCCCAAGATACCAAGCGGAACTAGGGTCGATTCTCGATTCTCGATTCTGAGACTGCAAGGCGGGTAGCAGATTTTCTCCAGCTGCGCAGCTCCCTCGGTACAAGGTAAACCTCGGATCGTATTATCTCAAATACGTGTTTGACCTCAGGTGCTTGGTGAACGTCGTGTTGCAATAACACATGCAACTGTGGGCCTTTGCCGTCAGCCACTGACAGCCACAAGTAAGGCGCTTCTGATAACGAGACGATCAACTGAGTACGAAAACGAATGAAGTCGAGCCGATTGTCAGTTGTGAAGAACTGGTGACTTCTATCAGAGATCTCAGCGGGGGCGGTAGAAGCCCAAAGTCCTTCTATTCCAGTTTCTGGTGACGTAGTATTTCGAGGTAGTAGCAAGGTAAGGTAAGGTGTTGTAGATATGAGGTGAGCCTCAAGTCAAGGTGATATCGATGACCTTGGCGTTACCTTGAGGATCAAGATGGCGTAAGTCGTGTCTAGGTCATGAGAAAAGGGTAAAGGATGACTACCTCTCAGATGATGTGCACAAGAGTGAGGGGGGTCAAATCAAATGCAGAGTGAAAGACTATCGTTTTTCCATTTGCTTCAGGTCAAGTCAGGTAGGTAGCAAGAGCAACCGAGGTCAGGAAACTGTCCATCTTAGTATCCATATCCCGGCCTTGGTACCTGTAATGCAGATGCAGGTTGGGCTGCAGTTGTTGCAAGCATCAGCTCACTCACAATATGAGCTTTGATTCGTGCAGCGGTTGGGAAGCTATGGCTTTGGGCTTCAATGTGGGTGTGTCTGTCACCCTTATTCCTCGTGGAGGTGGCGGCCGGGTCTTACTTGAACGCCTGGCGTCCTTGATATCAACTTATCTACCTGAATATGTTGGTCTCGCTCCCTTGTCAACCTCACTGTAGATACCACACAAGCACAAGTATTCAGCGGGTTCTGTCACTACATCCTGCACAGCACGCCGGTTCCTGTAAAATGGGGTGAAGCCCTGAGTTCCTTGGGTTGATATTGAACCGGGCTGTCCTTTAGCCTTCTTACTGCCTTGAAAAACGGCCCCCATCTCCGACTTACACAGTCAGCGTCGTACCTACAGCATTCCCAGGCACCAGCTTTAGGCCTTCAACGCTCTGGGAGACTTGATTGGCAACACAAAGGAGGCAGGTTTTTCTTAGCAGGCCTTGTGACTTAGGACCGCGGAGATAATTCGTCATCATTTTCGTGCATTATCGCCTCTAGAAACCCCGAAACGATATGCTCTCTCTCTAGGACTTTGTTTCCTTGAAGAGCGGATCACTGGGTTGTCGACTTTTCGTATCGCTCTTGCTACGCTTCACTGGTTTCGGACATCATGCCTGAATGCAAGCGGAATGAGACGAAAATGATTCCCTTCAAGCACTTTCATTCCTGATCCAGATAGTTGAACTATGCGTTGCCTAGATTGCTTTCTTGAGATGGAAGTTTTTATTCCGCTACGACAATTCCGCATTCCATGATGCCGGCTCCTCATTCGTTCTATAGCGACCCCGCTTTGAGATAAGATAAGGAATTGTCGACGGATCCACCTACAATTTTTTTTCTATGCGAGGAACTGTCGGACTTTTTTTTCTGTCGCGCTGCGATAGCCTCATCAATTCCTCTGCGAGCGGCCCGACTGACGAATGTCTACCGCTCTTCACTCCTCATAGTGATAGGCAAGCTTTCGCGGGTATATTTCATTCTCTGCGATTGACCCATCTGATATTTGTTTTGGACATATTACTATCGCCCAAAAGCCAACGCCCCGAGTCTTGTTGTTTTAAAAGCTTGAAATCGACCTTCCACCAGTCACCATGGCGCCCTCGGCCACCAACACCGAATGGGATCACGAGTTTCACACTCTGCGCCGAGAAAACCTTTTCCGAAACCCTCCAAAGGATCATACCGCCTATCCCGCCCTTCAATTAGCCGTCGATCCCCATCTCGAGTCCTTCAATGGCCTCTTTCGCGATGATGGCAAGCCAGGTCTGTTGGCGCATGGTATAGCCGACATTGGCAGCAAAACTTTTCTCGATGGTGACGACCGCTCCGCTTCAGATGGCAAGAACCGTCTGTCAATTCGATATAAGGATGTCTTCCTCCAAAAGCCTCAGGTTCCGCCTTCCAATAAGATGGCCCGGAATCGTCAAGTTTTCCCCGCTGAGTGCAGAGAGCGTCATGTTACCTACCGAGGTAGGCTCTCGGCTACTCTCGAGTATCGTATCAATGGCGGTGATCCAGTCGAGTTTACTCGAGAGTTTGGTCAGGTGCCTGTTATGATCAAGGTTTGCGCCCCAGTATCTAGTGAAGGTGCTTTTTACTTACCATTATCAGTCGAACCGATGTCATCTCGAGAACAACTCGCCTGCACTCCTTGTTGAGCGAAAGGAAGAATCAGAAGAGCTTGGA
Source organism: Fusarium lateritium (assembly GCA_014898835.1). Lineage (NCBI taxonomy): Eukaryota > Fungi > Ascomycota > Sordariomycetes > Hypocreales > Nectriaceae > Fusarium > Fusarium lateritium. The sequence continues at coordinate 6,146 of JAAVTZ010000794.1, read as the reverse complement.
GGATACTTTATCGTAAACGGTATCGAGAAGATTATTCGAATGCTGCAGTTGAACAAGCGAAACTTCCCCATGGCTATCAACCGACCCAGCTTCCAGAATCGTGGTCCTGGTTACACCCCCTACGGTATCATTCTCCGTGCAGTCCGACCCGACGAGACTTCCCAGACCAACGTTCTTCATTACCTCAACGACGGAAACATGACCTTCCGTTTCTCGTGGCGTAAGAACGAGTACCTCGTTCCCGTTATGATGATTCTCAAGGCACTGGTCGAGACCAACGATCGCGAAATCTTCGAGGGCTTGATTGGCCCCGCTGGCTCTAAGTCAACCAAGAACACCTTCCTTACAGACCGAATCGAGCTACTTCTGCGAACATACAAGTCCTACAACCTCTACAGCAAGTCGGAAACGAGAGCGTACCTAGGCGAGAAGTTCCGAGTCGTTCTCGGAGTGCCAGACACCATGACTAATCTTGAAGTCGGAACTGAGTTTTTGCGAAGGATTGTCCTGGTTCACCTCGGAAACGTTGATGTGACTGAGGAGCAGGATAACGAGAAATTCAAGCTGCTTCTCTTCATGATCCGAAAGCTGTATGCACTTGTTGCTGGAGACTGCGCTGTCGACAACCCTGATGCTGTTCAGAACCAGGAGATTTTGCTTGGTGGCTTTCTGTACGGACAAATTCTCAAGGAGCGACTCGACGAGTTCCTCAGTGTCAACGTTCGTGCTTCTCTGCGAGACTATCTTCGAAGGAACCCCGGTGTTCCATTCACCTCTGAAGACTTCCGCAAGGAGTTTCCCAACAACATTTTCCGCAAGGCCAACGAAAACCTTGGAAATGCCCTAGAATATTTCCTGTCAACAGGTAACCTGCAGAGTGCCTCGGGTCTCGATTTACAACAAACTGCTGGTTTCACAGTCGTCGCCGAGAAGCTCAACTTCTTGCGATTCATCAGTCACTTCCGCATGGTCCATCGAGGTGCTTTCTTTGCCCAGCTGAAGACAACAGCTGTACGAAAGCTGCTTCCAGAGTCATGGGGTTTCATGTGTCCTGTCCATACACCTGATGGTGCCCCCTGTGGTCTTCTGAACCATCTTGCGCACAAGTGCAAGATCATGACTGACTATGTCGACGTATCTCATATCGCGACACTTGCCGCTGAGCTCGGAATCGTTGACGTTTCTTCGGCATCGACCGATGAGAACGTGGTGGTCATGCTTGACGGCAAGATCCTTGGTTTCTGTACTCCCAAGGAGTCTGTCAGAATTGCAGACTGCTTCCGATATTGGAAGGTTGAGGGAACTCACGGAGTTCCTCTCCAACTGGAAATTGGTTACGTTCCTCCATCCAGGGGTGGCTCTTATCCGGGTATTTACATGACTTCGACGCCTGCGAGAATGGTGCGCCCTGTCAAATACCTCCCTCTTCAGAAAGAGGATTGGGTTGGTCCCTACGAGCAGCCCTACATGTCTATTGCTGTGGTGCCTCAGGAGGTTGAGTCTGGCAAGTCAACACATGTGGAGTTCGATCCTACCAACATTCTCTCGATTCTCGCCAACATGACCCCCTTTTCCGATTTCAACCAGTCACCCCGAAACATGTACCAGTGTCAGATGGGTAAGCAAACCATGGGAACTCCTGGTACTGCCATCCGCTACCGAACCGACAACAAATCATATCGTCTTCAAACCGGCCAAACACCCGTTGTCCGAGCGCCCCTTCACAACGCGTATGGATTCGACAATTTCCCCAACGGCATGAACGCGGTTGTAGCTGTCATCTCTTACACTGGATACGACATGGACGACGCTATGATTCTCAACAAGAGTGCCCACGAGCGAGGTTTTGGCCATGGTACCATCTACAAGACGAAGAAGATTTCACTTAAGGACGACTCTCGAACGAAGGCTACCAAGAGCGTTACCAAGGCCTTCGGATTCGCGCCGCACAGCTACGTGAGTGCTCAGTACCAGGGGATGCTGGATGACGACGGTCTGCCCCATGTTGGTCGTCTGATTGAAGAAGGAGACGTCATCTGCGCATGGCACACTGTGACTCCCGACTACAATGGCAAGTTGGTGAACCTCGACGGCATTACTCATTACGAGAAGTACAAGGACTCTGAAACCGGCTTTGTTGAGGAAGTCCGCCTGATCGGAGCCGAGTCTGGTAACGAGCCTTTGCAGACAATCTCAGTCAAGTTCCGTGTCCCCCGATCACCCATTATTGGTGACAAGTTCTCGTCCAGACACGGACAGAAGGGTGTTGCCTCACAAAAGTGGCCAACGATGGATCTGCCTTTCTCCGAGACCGGCATTTCGCCCGATATTATTATTAACCCCCACGCTTTCCCTTCTCGTATGACGATAGGCATGTTTGTGGAATCGCTGGCTGGCAAGGCTGGCGCGCTGCATGGCCTTGCGCAAGACTCGACGCCGTTCAAGTTTGACGAAGAGAACACGGCAGGAGATTACTTTGGCCACCAGCTGATGAAGGCCGGGTACAACTACCACGGCAATGAGCCCATGTACTCGGGCATTACTGGAGAGGAGCTCGCAGCTGACATCTACATCGGAGTCGTCTACTACCAGCGACTGCGACACATGGTGAACGACAAGTATCAGGTGCGAACCACGGGTCCTGTTGTTCCTACGACCGGCCAGCCTATTAAGGGCCGAAAGAGGGGTGGTGGTATCCGTGTGGGAGAAATGGAGCGTGATGCCCTGCTAGCACACGGAACTGCCTTCTTGCTGCAAGATCGTTTGCTCAACTGCTCTGATTACTCAAAATCGTGGATCTGCCGCCGCTGTGGTTCATTCCTCTCTGTGCAGCCCACAGTGTCACAGTTTGCACAGGGCAAGAAGAAGGCTGCGAGCATTGTGCGATGCCGCGCCTGTGCAGTCAAGCTGGATAATTCGGAGGGCATCGACCTTACCGAGATCCAGGGTGAGATCTGGGAGGACGGTCAGGGTAACTCTTGGGTTGGCGGTGATCACACTACGCAGGTTGTTGTCCCCGGTGCGCTCAAGTATCTCGATGTGGAGCTTGCTGCGATGGGTGTCAAGCTCAAGTACCGTGTGGACCGTGGCGATGAGCCTCGAAAGGGTCCTATGAGGCCTATGGCATTGGACGGCGTTAAGGTTGGAAAATAGACGGATGTATTGTGCTGATTTATTTGTTTTGTTGGAGCTGTTCTATTTTGTGGCAGCTTATGTATATCCACGATGGTATAGCATGTTAATATGACCATGACTTCATAAGACTATCTGAGACTCACTCAAAGGCACTTGACTGACGCATTCCGCTACTCGAATCTCATTATTCCGCACCATAAGCGTGCTTGATAAGCAGACGGCACCAATGACGGCGGGAACACACATATTTACGGCACCTCGGCATCGGACAGCTCCGAGCAAACGGGGCATGGAAACGTGGACAGTCGAGCGCAAGGGGAGACAAGAGAGTTGAGTGTTTCTTGGCAGGGAAACCAAGTAATACAAAGTGTAGGGCGGCTGCGGGTAGCCGAGACGATGGACAAATAGCAGCTGAGGATTGAGCTGTCGTTGGTTTTCGATCCAGGACGAGAGAGTGTTTGTGATTCAGAGTGATTCAAAGGGGAGATGTAACAAGCCGTTTTGTGATTCCGTCCATGGATGCTATGCTACCGTTTCTTTAGCTGATGGTGTACACAACAACGTGGATAGGTAGGGTATCAAATGGCGGAGTGTTTCTTTTATATCGCCGTGTCTGGGCTTGGACTTGGACTTGTTTGTTCTTCCTCTCGAGGGTTATCACAAATCGCATTGCGTATTCATCTTATTACGTTGTACTTATACGTTTACTCTACTATCCTATAACTTTTGATATATTCTGAAGTTTAGTAAGATATTCTCTTCTGGAGCCCTGTCGAGGCACCGTCTGTCGAGTTGTACCTGCTCAAGGATAAGGCAAGAACGAAGTTGGCACTGCACCTTCTTGCTTCTCGACTAACCTGCAACTTCCCTTTTACATTACCTTGAACTTCGCTGAATTCAGCAGCAAAACGGAAAGCTTCTTCTCCCTCGATCATACAATTTCACCAACCATGCATCTTCTCATCGCCTGGTTGCTTTTCGTCGTTGTCGCGGCGGCGCAGAGCTATAATTACGACGTTGATATCGACTCGCTCACACGAAGACAAGACAGCGGCTCCCGAATCGTTGTGAAGCCGCTTCCACAGACTCGTAATGGTACCATTCCTTTGAGACCCGAGATCCGAGAGATGAAAGCCGACAAATACAAATGGGACTTATTCATTCTCTCCATGAGTATGCTCCAGGATGTCAGTCAGGATGATCCTGCTTCGTGGTATCAGATTGCCGGTACGTTGCACTGTCTCGGACATAACGTACGTTGTGGATTGAATCCATTCTGACGTTTTCGTCTTTTCAGGAATTCACGGGGTCCCCTTCGAAGCATGGAATGGTGTTGAAGCTGCTCCAGGTGCAAGCCAGTCTGGGTACTGCACTCACAACTCCGTCCTGTTTCCTCTCTGGCATCGACCATATCTCGCCCTTTTCGAGGTAAGCCCAGCTCTTGGGTAGATTCCAGTCTCATGCTGACCAACTTGAACAGCAAGAATTGTATCGAATGGCTAACGTCATTGCCGGCATGTTTCCTAACGGGACCGAGCGGCAAGCATACCAAGATGCTGCCCGCGACTTTCGGATGCCGTATTGGGACTGGGCAATGGCTGCCCCAGAAGGACAAACGCACTTCCCGGACGTCTTTTGGAACGCGACCATCTCTCAAAATGGTCCCCGAGGGATTCAAGATATAAGAAACCCTCTTTACTCTTACAAGTTTCACCCCAGGAACGAAACCGCCCTTATCTGGAGCCCAGTAGGTATCAATGAGCTGCGACTAAACACTATCACTAACAATCACCTAGTTGAAGGACTGGGACGAGACAAAACGAGCTCCTAATTCATCCGAAAGCAACCCGAATCCTACATCCGACAATGAGGAGGTCAACGCAGTACTTCTCTCCAAGTTGCCCCAGATTCAGCAGCGTCTTTTCATACTCTTCTCCAGCTACAAAGATTTCAACAACTTCGGAAACAAGGCATGGGCTGTTAGTCAGAATCTTTCGACGCTAGACTCTATCGAATCTGTTCACGATATCGTTCACATTTACGGCGGACTCCAAGGCCATATGACCTATGTTCCATTGTCTTCTTTCGACCCACTGTTTCTACTTCATCATTGCATGACGGATCGGCTGGTTGCAATATGGCAAGCCCTCAATCCGGACTCATGGTTGACCCCGATGCCAGCAGGCGAGAATAGCTTCACTACTCTCAAGGGCGATATGCAGGATTCTAAAACACATTTGGCTCCATTCTTCGCATCTGATGATGGCACTTTCTGGGACTCGGACATGTCCAGAACTACAGAGGCCTTTGGCTACGCGTACGCCGATACGGATTCAACAGGGAAACAGAAGGAAGACGTTCGAGAGGAGCTGGTCAAGAAGATAACGAAGTGGTACGGAGGCACAAGTGTTGTCAGTCTACGAGCCAGTTCCGGTGCCGTGATGAATTCTCAAGGCCAACCTGCATCATCTATAATTCATAATGGACACTACACTGAATGGGTTGCCAATGTACGTGTTAACGTGGAAGCTTTGGGCGGCAACTTTGTGGTACACTTCTTCCTGGGTGAGCCCTCGGACGATAGCAACTATGCCGGCACTGTCGCGATTTTCGCCATGAACAGGAGAACTGGCTCAGAGACAATGATTTCAGGAACGACACCTTTAACATCTGCCCTGATGAAAAGGGCCGAGACTGGGGAGATCCCGAACCTGGAGCCTGATGCTGTTGAACCCTTTCTTCGTGAGAAGCTTCAGTTCCGTGTACACGGGAGTGATGGCCGAGAAGTTTCTCCAAGTGACGTGGCCGGGCTGTACGTAGATATTAGCACTGCGGAAGTGAAGCCACCAGAGGAAGAGACGAAGCTACCAGAATGGGGCGTAGTATCAAGGATTAATTTATTTTCTTAGATGAGATACTCATTGAGTTAGGTAAAGCAGAGGAGGTAATAAGAGAAATGAAGTGTTTTAGTCTAAAGTATACCTCCCATATGCTCTAATTATTATAGTAAC